>PVJX010025085.1:0-27346 GCA_004027295.1 Dolichotis patagonum | reverse complement strand
TGTGATGTTCTGTGCCAATTTCACTATACTGTCTCAATTGGCTTTATTCCATCCTTTTTTTTCTGTCTGCAGCCTCACTGTGTGTTCACTTTGTATGCCTTAATTTTGTAACATGAACAGCTATTTCTGGGAGGACAGTATGTGGTTTGTCAACTAGTGATTTATGGGTTTTATTTGAGGTTTTGTATTGTTTCTACCCGTTTTTCTGTATTGCTTTTTTTTTCTCTTTAAATAAAATTTTAAAAAAAAGAGATATGGTGTTAGCTACTGTTGATGTCCAGTTGTCTTAATGTAAAGTACTGTGTTGCCTATGTTGTCCTGTTCTGATCTGCTCTGTACTGCCCCCTTTTGTTTTATTCTCTTTCAAATTAATAAAAAAAAATACAAAGAAATTAATGGAGAAAAAAGATGCTTCCATGACAAAGAGGAGCTAGGAGAATTTGTGACCACCAGTCCAACCCTACAAAAAATACTGAAGGACATTCTAGGGAGAGAGAACAAGAATACGAGCATTTCAGGAACAGTGGCAGAGAGGCCTCAGTGAATGAGGCAGACAGTGAAATGGAAGAGAAAAATAGACTATCAATGGCATAAAAACAGAATAGCAGAAATGAAGCAGAGAAGATTGGCTATAATCTCTAGTATAGAGGGCCTCGAAATACTAACAGAAAGAAACACAGGCAGAGTAGATCAGGAGATAGGGTCCATTGAGCTGCTCTATATAGGAAGGCAGTGGGACCTAAAACAGGCAGTGTACCCCATGGGAGTGAAAGGGGAGGAACTGTCTAAAAAAGGGAGGCAGAGGATACTGTTAATGGGGTAACAAGATTTAAAATTTACATTATTCTCACCACTCTGCTTGGATGGAATATATGCTGTTCCAGTTTTTCTACTTACGCTAGACTTGAGGACATGGTCAGCTATCCCAAAAGTAAGAGGTCATATTATGGTAATCACCCCTAATTTTCCTATCAACTTAATCTGAAGCCCTATATAACTTATACTGTCTTATTATGGCTGATCTTATTTGAATCTGGTTTGTTATATTGCTACTTTGTATTGACTGATTTTATTTAAATCTGTTACGATTGATAGCATCAAGTCTAAGAGTATAGGCAACTACACTGAAGATAACAAGATTCACTAAGATACCCACTCTGGTTTGATTATGACTTGCTTTTGAAGTCTTATAATGTCTCTAATGCTTTGTTTTTACTAATGTTGTTATATACTGCTGAGACACCATGGTAACCATTGTAGATCACCTTGTATTGCGGTTTTATGTGACTTTTCTGCCTCATGCTTTTCTAGGAATTGTTTTATCTTGCTTTGTTTTGTTTTTCCTGCTAATACAGAAATCATAGATATACATGTAGAGACTCACGCATGTGTAGAGCTTATAAACAGTTTACGAGAATCAACTATATAACACATGCTGAAATAAACAAATACTATGAAGAAAAAGAGACACTACAATACCCAGTGCTGATTCCATAATGTCATGATGTGAAGTCCAGCAAAATTATCACTTTTTGTTCAAAGTGATCTTAGCTTTGTTCAAAGTGATCTTTGCCTTGTTTAAGTTCAACACACATGAAGGTATGGACAGCTGTTTTGAGGAGAATGAGAGACACTATGACAGTGATTCATGGCTTCCCTAATGTCTGGTCTTGAAGACCTGAAATGCCCTCCTAGTCCTGCTCAGATCAATTCCATACTAGGTTGTTTCATGTGAATTCCCTATATGTAACAATATGGACAACTATTTGGAAGAAAACAAGAGTCAATATGATAGAGAGTGAAGATCTCCAATTGTCTAGCTTTGAAATTTATGTCTTACATTGTTTTCTTGTGATCTGCTTTTCTCTGTTTTCTTGTGTTTAATTTTACCCTATTGATATAATTGCATGTATATTTGAGTGGTAAAGATGGATGACCATATTGTTGTTTTTGTCAGGTCGTGGAATAGAACTGTTAACAGTCTCACTGTTTGAATGTCTATTTTACATGTTTTAACTTTGTAATGTGAACAACTATTTCCAAGAAGTCAGTATGTAATTAGTCAAGTAATAATTTCTTAGGTGTTATTGATGTTGTACTTTTCCTTTTTTCTTTGGTATACTGTATTGTCGCTACCCTTTATTCTGTTTTATTTTGTTTTGTTTTTTCCTCTTTAAATAAAATTATAAAAAAAGAAGTAATAGCTAAAAACTTCCCAAATATGAGAATGGAAACTGACATTTGGATTAGTGAAGCATATAGAACTCCAAATAACCATAACCAAAATAAAACTACACCCAGGCAAATAATAATCACCATCCTAGAAACCCACCATAAGAACAGAATGCTAAAAGCTGTTAGAGAGAAAAGACAGATCACCTATAAAGGAAAACCTATCACAATCACAGCAGACTTCTCAACACAAACAATGAAGTCAAGAAGAGCATGGAGTGAAGTATTTCAGATCCTAAAGGAAAACCACTTCCAACCCAGACTGACATACCCATCAAAATTGTCCTTCAAAATGAATGGAGAAATAAGATACTTCCATGACAAAGAACAGCTGAAGAACTTCATCACCACCAAACCAACCCTACAAAGAATACTGCAAGACATTCTAGATACACATAGGATAAAACCACCAAGCAAGGCAGACAATTAAATAGAATGGAAAGCTAAAGATAAAACAGCAGAAAGATAGCATGTCAACAATAAACCAATATATAATAGTTACAACCATTAATGTAAATGGCCTCAACTCACCAATCAAAAAAAACAGACTGGCAGAATGGATCAAGGAAAACATCCAACCATATGCTGTCTACAAGAAACCCATCTTACCCAAAAGGAAACCCATAGACTAACAGTCAAAGGATGGAAAACGATACTTCATGCAACAGGAAACCAAAAACAAGTGGGAGTATCAATCCTGTTTGCAGACAATGTGAACTTCAAACCAAGAATGATCCAAACAGATAAAGAAGGTCACTACATACTAGTCAGGGGAAAACTTCAAGAGGAAGAGATAACAATCTTAAATATATATGCACCAAATTCCAGAGCACGCAGCTATACAAAGCAAATATTAACAGAAGTGAAAGATCAAATAAGCAATAACACAATTATAACAGGAGATTTTAACACACCATTGACACAGAGGGACAGGTCAACTAGACAGAAAATCAGCAAAGAAATAACAGAACTGAATCACACCTGTGAACAAATGGACTTGATAGATGTCTACAGAGTGTTCCATCCAACAACATCAGAATATACATTCTTCTCAGCAGTACATGGGACATTCTCTAAAATAGACCATATACTAGCCCACAGATCATACTTAAGTAAATGCAAAAGAATTGAAATTATCCCATGCATGTTATTGGATCATAGAAATCTGATCTTGAGCCCAATTGAGCCATGAAATTAGAAATTAACAATAAAAACAACTGCAAAAGCCTCACAAACACATGGAAACTGAGTAATATACTTTTGAGCAATCAGTGGATCACAGAGGAAATTAAAGACGAAATTAAACAATATCTACAAGCAAACAAAAATACAAACACAGCTTACCAGAATTTGTGGGATGCAATGAAAGCAGTCCTCAGAGGAAAATTTATTGCACTGAGTTCCCACATCAGGAAGACAGAGCAAACACAAATAAACAACCTGATGCTACAACTCAAACATCTAGAAAAAGAAAAGCAAGCCAAGCCCAAAGCCAAAAGAAGGGAGGAAATTACAAGGATTCGAGCAGAAATTAATGCAATAGAGACTAAGAAAACAGTACAAAGGATCAATGAATCAAAGAGTTGGTTCTTTGAAAGAATAAATAAAATTGATAAGCTCCTGGCCAACCTTATATAAAAAAGGAAAGAAAAAACTCAAATTCATGCAATAAGAAATGAAAAAGGTGAAATTACTACAGACTCGGTGGAAATACAGAAGATGATCAACACCTTTTTCGAAAACCTCTATTCTCATAGGTTCGGTAACACTGAAGAAATAGACAGATTCCTAGATACATATGAACCACCAAAGCTGGATCAGGAAGATGTAAAACTGCTGAATAACTCAATTTCTATTACTGAAAATGAAAATGTAATTAGGTCCTTGCCTACACAGAAGAACCCAGGCCCAGATGGATTCACTGCAGAATTCTACAAGAAATACAAAGAAGACTTAATTCTGACACCTCTCAAACTCTTCAATGAAATTGAAAGGGAAGCAATTCTTCCTAAGTCATTCCAGGAAGCAAATGTCACTCTAGTACCAAAACCAGAGAAACACCCAACTAAAAAAGACAACTATAGCCCAATCTCCCTAATGAACATAGATGCAAAAATTCTCAATAAAATACTAGCAAACAGGATACAGCAAATCATCAAGAAGATTATTCACCCTGACCAAGTGGGATTCATCCCAGGAATGCAGGGATGGTTTAACATACATAAATCAATAAATGTAATCCACCATATCAATAGAGTCAAAAGTAAGAACCACATGATCATCTCTATAGATGCAGAAAAACCTATGGATGAGGTCCAACCCTCATTCACGATAAGAACCTTGCAGAGAATTGGAATAGATGGTCTTTACCTCAATATGATAAAGGCTATCTATGACAAACCTACAGCCAGTATCATATTAAATGGCCAAAAACTGAAAGCCTTTACCTTAAAATCAGGTGCAAGACAAGGATGTCCCCTATCACTGCTCCTATTCAACATAGTAGTGGAAATACTAGCCAGAGCAATTAGACAAGAGAGAAAAATAAAAGGAGTAAAGATAGGAAAAGAGGAAGTTAAATTATCATTATTTGCAGATGACATGATACTTTACATAGAAGAACCCCAAAACTCCATTGAAAAACTCCTAGATATAATAAATAAATTCAGCAATGTAGCTGAATACAAAGTCAATATTCAAAAATTAATAGCATTCCTATACACTAACAACAAAAATACTGAGAGAGAAGTAAGAGAAGCCACACCATTCACACTAGCATCCAAATAAATGAAATACTTAGGAATTAATCTCACGAAAGATGTAAAACAGCTATACAAGGAAAATTATAATACCCTGAAAAAGGAAATCGAAGAGGACCTCAGAAAATGGAAAGACATACCCTGTTCATGGATAGGAAGAACAAACATTGTGAAAATGGCCATTCTCCCAAGATTACTATACAGATTCAATGCCATCTCAATCAAAATACCACTAACATACCTCATAGATCTAGAGAAATCACTCCTAAAATTCATCTGGAACCAGAAGAGACCTAGAATAGGAAAGGCAATTCTAAGCAGCAAAGGCAAAGCAGGAGGCATCACAATCCCTGACTTGAAATTATACTACAAAGCTACAGTAGTAAAATCAACATGGTACTGGAATAAAAACAGATTTGAAGATCAATGGAATAGATTGGAAGATACAACCACAACCACAAACCCACTCAACCACCTTATCTTTGATAAAGGGGCCAAATATGTTTGCTGGAAGAATGACAGTCTCTTCAACAAATGGTGCTGGAAAAATTGGCTATCCATATGCAGAAGACTAAAACTAGACCCATGACTATCACCATGTACTAAACTAAAATCTAAATGGATTAAAGATCTAAATGGATTAAAGATCTAAATATTAAAACAGAAACACTAAATCTGTTGGAAGACAAAGTAGGTAAAAACCTCAAAGATATAGGGGTAGGTACAGAATTCATGAACAAGAATCAAACTGCACAAGATATACTTCCCAGAATCAATAACTGGGACCATATCTTATTAAAGAGTTTCTGCATGTCAAAAGAGATTTTCAGCAGAGTGAAAAGAAAACCCACAAATTGGGAAAAAATCTTAATGGGTTGTCCCTCAGACAAAGGACTTCTGTCTAGAACTTATAAAGAATTTTAAAAAATCAGACCCTCGAAATTCAAAGACCCAATTCAAAAATGGGCATCTGAAATGAATACACAGTTCTCAGATGAAGAATTATGAATGGCAAATAAATACATGAGAAAATGTTTATCATCATTAGTCATTAGAGAAATGCAAATTAAAACCACTCTGAGATTCCATCTCACCCCAGAAAGAATGGCCAGAATAAAAAAGACTACCAACAACAAGTGTTGGAGAGGCTGTGGGGAAAAAGGAGCTCTTTGGCATTGTTGGTGGGAGTGTAGACTGGTGCAGCCACTGTGGAGGTCAGTCTGGAGATTCCTCAAAAAGCTGGGTTTGGAAGTCCCATTTGACCCAGCTATTCCACTTCTAGGCATATTCCCAGAAGAACTGAAAACATCGTACCACAGTTATATATGTGCACCAATGTTTATGCAGCACAATTTGTAATAGCCAGATCTTGGAAACAACCTAAGTGCCCATCAATTGAGGAATGAATCAAAAAGTTGTGGCATTTTTATACACTGGAGTACTACTCAGCTATAAAGAATGATCACATCGAGATATTTATGAATAAATGGACATGACTTGAGACCATTCTCTTAAGCGAAATAAACCAAACTCACAAGGGTAAATACCATATAGTCTCCCTAGTATGAGAGTTGGTAAGAGTATATAAGATTTTATAGTAATCGTGATTCCCCATTTCATTGCTTTGAAGCCTTTCAATGTTTTCATTCATCAGTTGGAATCGTTTTAATCTGTTTTGTTTGACTATATCATGCGTGATGATATGAACAGCGGTTTTGAAGAAAACAAAACAGTATGGCAGCTATTGCTGATTTAATATCATCTTCCTTAGAAGTCCTACCATGCTCCTACTCTGCTATTACCATCAGTTCTATCATGTTGTGTCTTGTTGGGATTTTAATATATGTGATAGTATAAACAAATCTTTTTATTCAAAATGAGATAATATAGTAGCCATTGATCATAGTTATTTGGTTCCCAATGTCCTGTAATTCTTTCGTTCTCTTGAACAGTTTTATACTATTGTGTTATGTTTGATATTATTGTATCTGAAACTATGCTCAACTATAGCAGAGAAAGAGATATTTGGACAGCTACTGTTAGTGTCCGGTTGTCTTGTTGTAAATATATGTGATAGTATAAACAAATCTTTTTTATTCAAAATGAGACATAATAGCCATTGATCATAGTTATTCGGTTCAGAATGTCCTGTAATTCTTTCATTCTCTTGAACGGTTTTATACTATTATATTATGTTTGATATTATTGTATCCGAAATAGCAGAGAAAGAGATATTTTGACAGCTACTGTTAATGTCCGGTTGTCTTGTTGTAAAGTGTTGTGTTGCTTATGTTGTTCTGTTCTGATCTGCTTTGTTCTGCCCTCTTTTGTTTTATTCTCTTTAAAATAAAAAAAGTAATAAGAACTGTAGGAGTAATAAAACCCAAAATGCATAATTGCTACTGTAAAAGAGAGACCAAAAGAAAGTGCTCTAAAGGATATAACTGCATGTATGTTTAAGTGTGGAAGATAGATGACCATGTTTTTGTTAGATTGCTGAGCAGAACTGTTAATAGTCTCACTGTTTGAATGTCTACTTTGTATGATTTAATTTTGAAACTTGAACAACTATTTCCAAGATGACAGTATGTAATTTATCAACTAGTGATTTCTTAGTGGGGTTTTTTTGTTGTTGTTGTTGTTCTTTTCTTTTTTTCCTTTGGAATTCTGTATTGTTGCTACCCTTTTTTCTGTTTTGTTTGGTTGGTTTTTTTTTTCTTTCTAAATAAATTTTTTTTTAAAATTCACTTGAAGTTTGGTCATCTGCCAGGTGCTTGCTGACAAACCCATTCGTCATTGTTCTGGATGATGCTTGGGATATATTGCAAACAAAACAAACTCCAGTTTTCTTTTTTTAAATTGCATTTTAAAGAAAATAAAACCAAGCAAAGTAAAACAGAATAAAGCCAATGAAGACACTGTGACACATGATTTCAAAAAAAAAATAGGAAATCAACAACAATCACGAGAAAATCTCCCATTGTGCCCAGAATAGCTGCAAGTACCCTCAGTCATGGTAAACTCAAACAAAACAGAATA
The DNA here is from genome assembly GCA_004027295.1 of Dolichotis patagonum. Taxonomy (NCBI): domain Eukaryota; kingdom Metazoa; phylum Chordata; class Mammalia; order Rodentia; family Caviidae; genus Dolichotis; species Dolichotis patagonum. The sequence continues at coordinate 19,316 of PVJX010025085.1, read as the reverse complement.
GAATAGAACCAATAAATACAGAACGATTAATGCAATACAGGACTTCAAAACAAGACAATACAAATTGCTATCATAATATATCCTGTGATCCTCAAAACAGCTGCCATGCCATTAGATATAATAAAATCAAACAAGATAAAACAGAATAAAACCCAACCAAACAAAACAATGAGAATGATACAGGACCTCAAAACAAGATTATAGGGAATCAACAATGGCTACCGCCTTCAGAAGGAGATCCCCCATAGATGCTATATTGCATATTGTTAGCCTCTAAGTCAGTGATCATACTACTGGCTTTAGGCCTGCGAAGTCAGTACAACACTAAACACTACAAGCATTAAATTGTATTCTACCTCACTAGCCATCATCACAGCCTGTGTTTCTCTGGATCAGCAGGTCACTTAGGAGGAGAGGGGGTTGGCTATTCTTGTCTCCCTACCTGCATGCCAGAAAGGGCTGGTACCTGGATATCCCCCAGTCAGCCCATGCATGGTGCCAACTCACAGGAGATCTTAGCTTCTTGTTGACTTCTTGTTCTCCCCCACAGACTGTGAATGGCACTGACTCACAGGAGAAGGCTGGCATCTGGTTCTCCCCCAGTCAACCTGCACATGGTGCTGACTCACAAGAGGTTCTAGCTTCTTGTTGACTGTTTGTTCTCCCCTGCAGTCCATGACTGATACCAACTCACAGGAGAGGGCTGCCGTCTGGCTTTCCCTCAGTCAGCCCACACATGGCGCCAACTCGCAGGAGGTCTTAACTTCTTCTTGGCTTCTTTCAAACCCCAATTCTGAGCTGATGTTACTCTAGCAGGAGGTTATATTCTAAGAGATGATAAGGTGATAGAAGAACAAAAGAATAAAGGGTGGGGTAAGAGGGACTGAAGTTTCTAGGGAAATTTCTGATAAAGTGATACAGGTGATTGTTTTAAATTGTATAGTTACAGTGGGATTATGAAAAAGTAACTTTCTTGCTAATCTCTGTTGTATAATAAACCCCACAAAATCCATGGCACAGGACCCCTAACACCTGTCTCCTGCTCATACACCATTGGCAGAAATTCAGCTGACTAAAGCTGTAATTAAGCAGAACTGGCTTCAGACTACAGACTGGCTCTAGCTCTGCTCCACGTACATCTAACCCTGCTTAGACCAGTAGCTCCAGGAGGCATATTCTTCTCAAGATGAAGGTCGAGACCATAGCAGGCAAACCTATCCACACAATAACATCTCAAGTCTCAGCTTGGGCCCACTAAAGTCCAAGTCAAAGAAAATAAAGTGGCTACATTTTAAATTAAGGGGTAGGAAGCATAGTCCAAGCACCATGGGTCCATGGCAAAAGTATGTAAATAATTTCCTAGAATTTATAACAAGATAAATATTAAAAATTTCCCTGGCTAAAGTTTCAAGTATTATATTTTAAATGGGAGTGGTAAAAATTAACACCCTTGTCTCATTCCTAACTTTAAAGAAAATGCTTTCAGTTCTTCCCCATTTGATGTAATACTGGCTGTGAGTTTGTAATAAATAGCTCTTATCTGTTTAAGATACCCTAATTTCATCAGGGTTTTTATTATGAGTGGCTCTTGTGTTTTGTCAACAGCTTTTACCACATCTATTGAGGTGATTATGTGATTTTTATCCTAGCTTTTATTTATGTAATGTGTTACGTTTACTGATTTGCATATGTTGAACCATTCTTGCATCCCAGGGATGAAACTTAAGTTGATCATGGTGAAGAATATTTTTAATGAGTTGCTGAATTCTATTTGCAAATATTTTATTGTGGATTTTTGCATCTGTGTTCATCAATGATACTGGAAAATCTGAGCTGTCCACTCAGTCACTCATGTATCCTGTGGTCTGGTCTAGAGCATGGGTCAAAGCTCTGTAAATCTGCAAACCACATTTTTGGCAGCATGTCTGCATGCTGCTGCGTTTATCCTAAATGCCTCTGAGAAGATTGGTGGAGCAATGGATACACAGAGTCTGCCTTTGTGTTAAGGCTATAGGTGCCCAGCTTTCTACTAGTCCCTGCACGGATGCCCTCAGACCCACACCACTCTCCCACCACAAAACCCACACAGCTCAATTCACATTCCAACCATTGTTGTCCCATACTGTCTACCTCATATTCTCCCAGGAGAATTCAGGAGCTGAAACAAGAGCTGGGGTCTTTCTCCTAGTTCTACCATGTCACTATCATCTTTTTCCTGGGCCCACTCTGTTAGAATGAATGCCCACTTCTTTCCCCTATTGTGGTGGCAGTTATAGCTTATAATTATGGAAAACCTGGGGATTTTATGAGTTTAGGCAGACAGATTACTCAAAATGACTGCCTTCCCTAGTTCAAGTCTGTTTTCTGTTTGTTCTACCAAGGCAGAGGGAAAGAGAGCTCACAGAATGGCTTCCCAACCCAACTCTGCCTAAATCTGTTGTTCTGGACAAATATTGCCAAGAGACTTGTGACCACTGTCTGCTTCCAGCCTTCCATCTCTGACTGCTTCTTCTTTGTTACTTTTTTTAAATTTTTAAGTAACATATACATACATACATAAAAGTCCAAAGTCTTAATTGTACAACTCAATTGTCAAAAGGAGATTATGTCAATGTTATAAGACCCAGGTTCAAAAAATTCCCATGACCTCCAAAGAAACTTTTGTGCCTTTCCTCCCAGCCTAACCACTAACTTGACTTCTAATAGCATGTTAGCCTTAAAATTTTTTGTGTATAGTACATTAATATCATATAGCTACCTCATTAACAAGGATGGATTTCACACTGAGTTGAGCCAAGAAGCTAGATACAAAACAGCACACATTATGATTCTGCTCACACAAAGTTTAAAAACATTTGTGTCACTTCACATTTGGGGCACTGTAATGCTTCTAGGTTGACTCAGCTCTGTGTGCATGCCTTTAATTGCACATGTGCAGATATGTCTTTCAGGTATACACATAAAGGTGAAATGACTAAGTGTTAGATTATACATTTTCAACTTTAGCATAAAATGCTAGATGTTCCCAAGTACTTTTACCAATTTATATCCCTATTAGCAGATTAGGAGAGTTACCATTGTTCCATATCAATAGTACTTTGTATTGTCATTCCTCTCAATTTTAGCCTTTTTGGCCAAATATTTTCTTTTGTAGTTTTAGTTTTCTGATTAATGACTGAGTACTTTTTCATTCTTTTGTTGGCCATCTTGACATACTCCTTGCAAAGTAAGTTTTTGTTATGAGGCATGTACAAATTTCTTTACATATGTCTACTGGATTGCCTCTTTTTCTTCTACTGATTTATTTACTAAATTTCTTTATATATTCTGGATAAAAGCTCTAAACATCTTTTAGCTTTTCATTATATAAAAATGCCATATCTCCATTCTGCAGTTAATGGGCAAGCTACTCCTACTTTTTTCTTGTTCCCTTTCATAAAGAGGATTGTTCTCTCTTCTTTGCCTTTCGGTCTGAATTTTCTTTCCAGTTAAATGTGTTTCTTGTATAAAGCATATTGATAGGTCCTGTCTCTCAATCCACTCTGCCTGTGTTTCTTTTTATTGGGGAATTGAGGCCATCTACATTAATGGTTACAGCCAATATCCACTGGCTCATATCTGCCATGCTATTTTCCTGCTGTTGGATGCTTACATTTCCCCTCCATTCCATTGTCTGCCCTGCTTGGTGATCCCACTCTACTGCTGTTCCTGGAACCGTGGTCATTTTTATCTCTCTCTAGAATATCCTTCAGTATTCTTTGTAGGGTTGGCTTGGTGACCATGAATTCCTTCAGTTGTTCTTTGTCATGCAAGTATTTTGTTTCTCCATTAATTCTGAAAGATAGTTTTGCAGGGTACATCAAAGGTTATTTTCTTTCAGGACTTGGAATACTTCACTCCAACCTCTTCTTGACTTGATGGTTTATGTTGAGAAGTCTGTCATGATTCTGATTGATTTTCCTTTATAGGTGATCTGCTTCTTTTCTCTAGCAGCTTTTAATATTCTGTTCTTGTGCTGAATTTCTGGGATCTTGATTATATGTCTGGATGTATATTTATTTTGGTTATGGATAGCTGGAGTGCTATATACCTCACTTATCTGAATGTCACATCCTCTTCCCATGCTTGGAAAGTTTTCTGCTGTTACTTCTGTAAATCGACTTTTTAATGTCATTTGTGTTGACCCTTGCTTTTTTGCTGACACCTATTATTCTTAAATTATTTTTCTTTGCATCATCTTGCAACCATTGAATTGTTATTTCCTGGTTCCTTGTTATTTTTAAGAGATCTTTTCTTTCATGTCCACTAGCTGCAAACTTGTCTTCAAGGTCTGAAAGTCTATCTTCAGTCTCCTTCAAGTAGTTTTGCCAGCTTTCAATAGAGTTTTTAATTTCCTGGATGCATTTTTTAATCATGCATTCTAAACCTTTCTTATATTGTTCATTCAAGGTTTCCCTCATTTTCCTATGCTCATCTAATTTTTCATCTATGTCATCTTTAGAAATGCTTAGCAATTCTTTTATTATGTTTCTCATTTCTTCTTTCACCTGAGATACTATTTCTGTTCTAATGTATTTATTTTTTTTAATTTTATTTTAAAAGGGTGTAAAATTAAACACAACAAAACAGAACAGAATGGGACATAAGAAAGCATAAATTTCAAAACTAGACAACCAGAGAGCTTCACTATCTGTCATATTGTCTCTTGTTTTCTTCCAAATGGTTGTCCATATCTTTGCATATGGAGAGCTCATACTAAATAACATAGCCAATCTTTTCACAAGATGTGTACTTCACTGGCTCCCACTTGCTAAGCAGGGGGGAGGGGGAGAGGGGACACAGGACGGGGGACAGGATGACAAGAGATGTCTGATTCTCAGCCCACATGCTGGAAGGATCACAGCTGCCCCCCAGAGAGGGGAGGAGTTCCTTGTTCTCCCGGCACCCCAAGTCAACTGCACCGTGCTGGTCCCGATGCACCAGTCTCTCTCCTTCAGGCTGCCAAAAGTCCGCCACACTCTCAGCTGCCCCCCAGAGAGGGGAGGAGTTCCTTGTTCTCCCAGCACCCCGAATCAACCACATGGTGCAGGTGCAGGTCCCGATGCACCAGGGTCTCTCTCCTTTGGGCCACCGAAAGTCCGCCATATTCTCAGCCACCCCCCCCAGAGAGGGGAGGAGCTCTTTGTTCTCCTGGCACCCCGAGTCAACCACACAGTGCAGGTCCCAAGGCACCACGGTCTCTCCCCTGCAAGCCCCCCGAAGTCCACTATACTCACCTGCTATTTCTTTCTGATGAACGGACCATTCCATTTCCAAAGTTTTGAAATGGCCAACAGACCACAGAAAAAATTCTCTTTAGGCTCCTGTTTGAAACCAGCAGCTACAAGCAATCTGCTGGCCTTGCTTTAGGGCCACTCTAATTTATTTTATAGCTTGATGAAATTGTTTCTTTACTTCAGTTGCCATCACTTCAGAAACTTCAGCTGTGCAACTCCCAATCTCTTCCATGTTTTCATCTCCTGGACTTGCTCTGCATGGGTTAGAGGCCAGAGACTGCCTTTTGCTTCTTCATCTTTCCTGGATCCTTCCAGACAAGTGGGCAGTAGGGCCCAGGCACTTCCCACATTGCCTACAATGTCTCTCAAGTGCTACTTTTTGGTTATCCTGCCCAGTTCTGGCTACAGGTATCTGATGATGGCCGTTGGGTGTGCTGGTGTGGCACTGGCTGCTACTTTTCCCAGCCCATGCTCACTACCAGCAACAGGAAGCATTGCAGATGGTGGCTGGTGTGCTTTTGAGGGTAGGGATGGTGCCTCCCAGACCTGAACTGGTTACCAGCAGGAGGCATCCCCAGTGGCAGCTGATATGCACTTGAGGGCCAATAAATATTTTTTCATTTTTGTACTAATCTAGAACTTTAATCATTTTACCTTTTGTGTAGAATGTTTTATGTGCTTCTTACATTTAAATATGTAAGCTGGAGCTTGAATATTTTCTGAATGATGTTTTCAATTAATAAAATGTTTCAACATTACATTAAAACCACTTGCATATGAATTGCCAAAGAAATAATATCATAAAATAGTAAATCCAATCATTGTAAATATCCTCTTGTGATTCACCATTTGAGTTCAATAAACTGTAAAACCAAGTCAACTCTTGATACTTCTCTTGTCATAAAGTCACGTAACAGTGTTCCTAGAATCCATTTCCAGTTATATGCTACATTAGTGGCCAGAGACAACACTGCTTTCCCCCAGCTCTGTAAATATAAACCCTTGAATTATTTCAACACTTTTCTCATAGTCCCATTGAAAAAGAAGATTCTGTTTGTCAACACTGCAGAGTTATCTTACCTTTTAAATTTTTATAGATAAATGGATGCACCTTGAAAACATACTTATTAGTGAAACAAATATGTCATGCATGTATAATCATCACATTGTTTCATTAGCAAGATAAGGGTAAAAACATGTGTTTTGTCCCAGAGAGAATGACTTCAGCCAAGCAATGACTCAGGCCATACCTGCCTCCACTTTAACTAACCTTTAACTGTGTGCCATTTTGAGTTGACTTTTGGATGTTTGAAGAAATTGATGTGCTATAAGGTTTGGGTTTTTTGCATGTGGATATCCAATTGTTCTATTATATTTATTGAGGATACAATCCTTTCTCCACTTAATTTCTTTTGCATCTTTGCCTGAAATCAGATGTCTGTTATGTGGGTATCTATTTTGGGACTTTATATTGGTACTTTGGTGGTCTGTCTATCTTGATATCAATACCATTTTGTCATGATTGGTGTAACTTTGTGATGAGCTGTGGGACTGGGGACGGGTGGAGCTCTAATTTTGTTCCTTTATCAAAGTTGTTTAGACTATTCTGAGTTTTATTTTTACAGAAATGTAAGAATCAGAATGATAATCAATTAAAAAATAAAAATAAAGTTCCAAATAATAAGTTTTATATAGGCACAGTAACTGAGTTTTCACAGATTTCTTTGTTTCCAGTTCATGCTCTCAGGAATGGTTACAATACTGACAGAGAGGAAGCAAACAAAGTGCATGGTAAGTCAGAGTGTTTGGAGCAACTCCAGTTTCAATGGGCAGTAAGTAGAAAGTCAGTGGGGAGTTGGCATTATCTCAGAGTCACTGGAAACCTCAAAATTGTGGGAGGATAGTTATTGCAAATAATAAAAAATGTTAGTTTCTGCATTTTCACTCACAATAAAAGTGCACACCGCAGCTACTGAAATCTTTGCTGGATTTCATTGATTATAAAAGTAATTTACAGACTAGGACAATTCAGGCAGTAAATCAGTAAGTTAAATTTATATATGACAAAGTAACACAAATTAAAATTTCAGCTGTGGCTGAGGATATAACTCAGTAGTAGAGAAATACTTGCCTAGTATGCACAAAGCCCTGGCTTTGATCCTCAATGAACAAAGGAGATAAATGTCAGATGTGACTTGTAAGTGTGGTTATCTTGAAATGATCCAATGTCTCTTACTCCCATCTTCTGTTTTCCCTTTTTGGCTTTCTCACATGTTTAAGAGTTTTAATTGGAGGGAAAGAGAGGGTATGAGAAAAGAATTAGGAATGCTGTGTATGTGCACCAACTCCCTGCAATGGATGTAATCATTATGTACTGCAAACATGTATAAATAAAAACTCAAAAAAAGAACTTTTGTTATGATGGAAACTGAGTAAGGTGTTGTGAAGGGTGTGGATTGCATCAATTTCTTTTAAAATGTATTGAGTTTTGTAGTGGTAGCTATTGATATGGAAGAATAAGAAGTTAGAATAATTATGTATGTTAATACCAGTAGGTTGATATGTAGGATAGTGAAGGAAGAAATCTATGAAATTTATTCTAAGAAAAGCAAAAATCTGGGAGAACAACTAGAGTTAATTATTTCAGAAGACTACAAATTATTCAGAACCACAACAGAAACTGCAAGTCCTCCACCCAAGGGATGTTACCGAACCTCAGAAAGACAGAAAGGTCTGTCATGCTTTAATTTGGGGCTATTTCTGCCTCTTTTTCCTCCTGAGCTCAACAGCATAGAAAAACCAATGATACTGCAGCCAATGGAGAGAGTTCACATAATTTCATCTTCTGTTGTAAGCCTCCCCTTGACTGAGAAGACTCAGTATTTTGGCTGAATTTTTCTGCTCCCCAAAAAATTACTGTACCTATTTGTGGGGACACAGATTTCTGTTTGCAATGGAAACAAAGCCCTGCCCCCAGGTGGCTGGAGCAATACCAACCTGCTGTGCACCTGAATGAGGCTGTGAGTTCAGGTGAATAAGAGCTGATCAGAAATCTGTAATAAAATTCTGGAAACAACTGTAGAGCACTTTGAAAAGCTCCAACAACTTCCAGACAAGGTGGTGAACAGCAGTGGCCAGAACTTGCCTCCTCCTCCACACACAAGAGCCACAATAACAGATCAGCAGCTGCACTTGTGAGCTGAGTGGCACTGGAGTCCAGCAAAGGGATAGGAAGCCATGCAGAATTGAGATGGTGTTAGAAGTGGAATGAAACATATCATGACCACATCCTGGCTTCCTGGCAGGGCAGCTCCCCAGCACAAGGTGAGCGGGAGGGTAGCGGTGGGTTCCTTTGCAGTGGACCTCAGCATCCTAACTCTGAGAAGAGGTGAGTGATTTTACAGTCCCAATTAGGGAAGCTGGAGTCTTCACAGCATGTTTGACCCAGAGAAGTTTATTATCTGCCCTCAAATTCTAGAGTGCAGGCAATTACAACACAGTTAACACACTTGGAGTGGCACTGTGCTGCCAACCCATCAGCAAAATGTGTGCTGTCCTTGGACCAGTGGACATGTGTCAAGATAAGACAACACCACCAATGGACCACAACCATGCTCTAGCAAAAGACGCCAAAGACAAAGACATAAATGGGCTGCCTGATAAAGAATTTGAAAAAATAAGTACAAGGAAACTCAGTGAGATTACACACAGACGAAATTGGGAAAACAAGTTATGCTATGAATGAGAAGCTCAGCAGAGAGATCAAAGAGACTGTGGGGAGAAAAAAACAAACAGAAATGTTGGAAATGAGGATCTTAATAAATCCAAAAAACGAGTTGAAATCTCAACCACAGACTAGGTCGAGCAGAAGAAAGACTATCTGAACTTGTAAACAGGTCTTTTAATATATCCCAGTCAGACAAAAGGAAAAAAAATTAACAGAGCCTCCAGAATGTATGGGACAGAGTGAAGAGAACAAACTTTTGAATGTTAAGGTTACCTGAAAGTGAAAGGGAAGGTAAAAGCATAGAAAACCTATGTCCTATGAAATAATAGCTGAATACTTCCACGGTCTTGGGAAAGGTTTGTACGTCCATGTGCAGGAGGCCCATACAGCCCAGGTAGATGCCCAACATAGCATATTATAGCCAAACTGGCAAGGGAACAAGCTGTAGAACCCTAGGAACTGCAAGGAAAAAACACCAAGTCATATTTAAAAGAAGCTTTAAGATCAGCAGGTTGCTCGGCAGAAGTCTGACAGCCCAAGAGGAGGTGGGATGACATATTAAAAGTTCTTTAGGCTGCAAACAAATAAAACTATACCCATCAAACCTATCCTTCAGAAATGAAGAAGACATATAAACTTTCAAGACAAGCAAAACTGACCCTACAAAAAATGTTTACTTTTACATCCAGAAGCCTAAATAAATAAATAATTTTAAAAATTAAAAAATAAAAACACTACAATCATGAAAACAAGTGAAATTATAAAAACCCCTAGAAAAGAAGATGCACAGGAGTCTCGTGTCAGTATGGTAAACTCCCAAACCACACAGATGCACAACAAAAACGGACGAAAAAAACAAAGGAAAGTCAAAATAAGCAAGAAAATTAACAAAGCAACAAGCAAAAAATTTTAGTCAAAATATTTGCCATATGCTGGGTAAATCACCAGTATTGGTATAAAGGTAAAAAGAGACATATTCTGATTCTGTCACAGTGCTGTGTACATGACTAGTCTCATTAGCATAAAGGTTTAAAGAAAAAGTAAAACAGTAGCTACAATAATTGGTTAACGATTACAACCATATAAAACCATGAGATTTACCCAGACTAGAGAGTGTGCAAAACCCCTTTTAATGTTGCCATCAGGTTACGGCAGATGGATTATGGCAAACTGTTTTCTCATTCACCCATCGATGGAGAAGGTGCTGCTTTGTTTCAAGCTCTTATAAGCACAGCTATTAGGAACATTCATGCACAAGTCTTCACACAGACTTCATATTTAATACATTCATATTTAATATAAAATGCCTTCATTTTTCCTGAGTAAATCCCTGAATCGTGCTATGTGTGCATTTCCCTTCTTAAGAGATTATCAAACCATCTTCCTAAGTATTTATAGCCTCTTACACTCCTGCCCGTCTATACCAGGAGCCGAAATAAATATTTTGCTCATTTTATTCAGAGAATCTTTCACCAGCAAAACCTCAAGTGAAAACACACCTGCTCCTGGCAGCCTTACCAATGTCTTTGCTTAATGAGGCTCTTTTTCTAAACAACAATAGGTTATTTTGGAAGGTGCATTTGTCCACATAATTAACTTTTAGCAAGTACTCCGTTTTAATTACATTAACATGCAGTGCTATGATTTGCTAAGCAATAATCTTGGCTATTTCAACTATAAAACAAATTAATGAATGTTCAATTTTAATTTGGTTCTCTTTCTTTAGTGGAGATTTGGACCCAATGAATCTTTCTCAAAGGGGCAGGGGATCAAAAACTGGAGGAAGTGGAGCAAGGGAAGGAGAGGGCTTGAAAAAGGAATGAGGATGGGTACTCGGGCCTGGGCTGGGCCGAGCCCACAAAAGAGATATGAACCTGATGTGCTACAGATGTGCACTAGTAAAAAATGAAGAAAAAAATGCAATTTTTAACCTTATAAAAAATATAGTATGCTTTGAAAAATAACAAACCAATTGAGCTCACTGGGCAACCTGCAATAACAATTTAGAGAAACATATGTTTTATACAGTGAAACAGGTTTCAGACTCTAGTGATTTAAACTCTCATACTTTTTAATCTATTTTTGTACTAGAATGAAATATATTAGCACAGATGTGGACAATGAAATAAATGTAAGAGAAGGGTCTCAGTAACAGCATCATACTTATCACCTCCCTGGCTTCAACTATAGACAAAGGACAGGAATGCAGCAACATCATAAATACATACTATCTGGAGTATATACTATTTGGCAAAAATGTGACCTGAACACAGAAGTAGATTCCCCACCATCCTCAAGATAATACCCAAGTTTCTAGTGAGATAGCCTGTACTTTTCCCACAAAAGTCTCTATAACTCACAGGCTGGCTCTCCAAAATGAACCATTAAAAACTCCCAGAATTTTAGTAATCTCCAGCTGTAGAGCACTGTGTATTTGCCATATTGTGAACAATCTTTCTTTGCATTCTATTCATATTTAATATGCACTTTGTCTCCCTCAAATTTTCTGAAAATTTCTTGAAAGCAAAGAGCATATGTTTCCCGCCTCTTTATCTGTTAACACAGAGCTTAGTTTCCATGGTACAGAATAGGCAGTCAATAGATTATTTTTCAGCTAAGAAATATATGCATTTTGCAACGAGCTTTATGATCTCCAAAATTGTTCAGATGATAGTAAATCTGCAGTTCTGACCGTTTCTTTATAGATCTTACTTTTCTAGAAGGATCAGAATGTATATAAATGTTCCACTGATGTGTCCTTCACAGAGGTGAGTGTACACTGGCTTCCAATGGCCACTTGGTACTGTTTTTCTGTTGCAGATACCCTGCATGATTTCAGTCAACATCTTCAGCTTCTGTATCTCAGTGATTGGTCTGCTTTTACTATCAGTTGAGCTAGGTATAGCTATCCTTTTAGTATCATCATCTATTTGGCAATTGGTAAGTACCAGGTTCCTATGAGAGTGTCATCATGACATTAGAATTATGTGTGGAATTCTTTAATGAGTGATCAGTTATTGAAGTGTTAGGTGAGTATCATTAGTTTACTCTTCGGCATCTGCGCTGACTAAAAATGTGATTCAAACAGCATCTGCGCTGACTAAAAATGTGATTCAAACCACAGGTTATATCCCTAAGCCTGGGATCACCCAAACTCTCAACTAAGCAAATGAAAGGTATGATTAATACTAAAATAGGTATTTTAAAGAAGCAGGCATTATATTCACTCCTGGATCTACCTGATTGCTGTGTCATAGCACAACACTTCAGTTGTCAAACTCAATTCATTCCAAATTTATGTTTCAACATCAAAGTTTGAGAACTAAACATATTTTTTCCATTAAAAGTAATGGAAAACCAAAACTGGTTCTGAGGTCCAGAAATCACACTTGTAAATTCATTTTTCTGGGATTTTAACAAAATTTGCAATGATTTCTTTAACTGTATCATAGTTCTGAGTTTTCCTCTCAGTTTTACTGCTGGTATCACTAACTTTCTTTGGACCCCTGGTTACAATATTTTATGTAAAATACAAAAAAACTCAATGGCAAAAGTTTTAACACACTAACACAAGCACTGTATGCCCCAAGGGTGAGAACAGTACTTAGATGGAAGCATAACGCCTTTGGATACCCGGGGAGACTCACCCTCAGCCCATTTCAATTAGACCATCAGTTCAAGTATCGAGCAAAGTTATGAGCGCCACGCAGATATTTTTGAACTTTGCTGTTTGGAACCTTTCGACAAAAGAGGTATCACTGTGTTTATGACAGGCAGCTCCTATGCTCCAGGTACCAGCAATTCTTTTTTTTTTTTTTAACAGATAATCAAATTCAAAACCTTGGGCATGCTAGGCAAGTACTCGTGCTGCTGAGCTATGTCCCCAGTCCATACCAGCAATTCTTAAAGCCTGTTCTCCTAAGGCCTTATTGACCAAGTTTCTTATAGAAAAACTGAATCTTCAAATAAGGAAGTGGCACTCTTGCATACCTGTGACTCCCAGGGCTTTATAGTCATATAAGTACAGCTGTCTACACACAGAATAACATTCAGGATGTACATGTGACTTAGAATGCATGTGTACTCAGGCCTACATGTGCATGAGCACATGGACGTGTTTGCACTGTCTGCTTGGTGTATGTGGGTGGTCTGTGTAAGACTGTCCTGTGGTATTTATGTTCCTACTTCAGAGTCCATGTGTATCTGTGTTTCTGTGTGGCAGCACTGTGGACTTGTGTGTGTTCACCTGCGCAGGTTCGCTGGTGTAGAAATAAGGTCTAGGTGAACAAGCAGGAAGAAGCTCTTGCCAATCAAGTTGCACAGGGAGGAAGACATAGAGGCCAAAGTCGTGTCCATGGGTTCCCATCATGCTGCTTTATTTCATCTGTCTAGAGCTTGTTGCACCTCTGATAAAACCCACCAATCAGCTTCTCTGAATGGATCCTATTGGAGGTTGTCTGCTCCAAAGTCTGTAGCCTACTTAGGAAAGTTCTGCTACTTCTAAAGCTCTTGGTGTCTGAGTCACTTTCTCATGTCTGAGACCCAGTACCTTACACCCACACCCACTACTTAAAGGAGGAGAGGTTTATTTTGGCTCACATTTGTGTCCATGATTGATCAGCACCAAAGAAGAAACAGTGTGGTAGACAGGAGCTGAAGAGGAAAAGGTGTTCACATCCTGGCAACCAGGAAACAGAGGGGAGCTGGACAGAGAGATATAGTCTTCCCAGTTATGGCCCCAGTGAGCCACCAAGCCCCTCTTCCTCATTGCAAGTCCACTGTAACATCTCCCTGGTCCAATCCTCTTCCAAAATCCCTGCCTCTGAGCACATGAGGCTCTTGGGGGGCATCTAGATATAAACCACAACATTTGGTTAATTAGCTAATTCCACAGAAGATATTGCTCTGTATGTTGCTTTCTTTTTCATTTCTACATAGTTTTGAAGATTTTTACAGTGAGTGGGACCATAATTCTTCAGGGAATGACCTATATTGTTAATTCCATAGAGAAGCAGGCCTAGAAAGATTAAGCTATTTGCTCAGATTCACACATCTGCTCACCTGTAGAGTGACAAACAAAGGATTTGTTCTAATCATGGATTGTCTACATTCTAAATTATTTCACCACCAAAACTGAGCCTTAACAGTTTCTACTCACTGGCACATCAAGGGGCTAGTTTATTGCCACATAAACAATCTTAGTACTGTATGACACCCTGATATACCTTCAAGTGATATCTTAATATGAACATCAGCATATTGTTTAATATTACATTTGCATAAAAGTAATAGCTCATTTTACTGAAAAATCTTTCAATTAAAGTCTTAACTCTTTCATTTTCCAGTTTATCTCTAAAACCACCAATGGTCATATTAGCAGGAGTTCTAGGTTCATCCTCTTAAAGCCCCCTCCTTTTTGATTCTATCAAGTTACTCAAGAAGACTGAGAGCCAGAGGTTCAATATTAACTCCAAACCCATAAAATCCTGAAGCACCTCACCAGTCCACAAGCATGCCCAATACTTATCTCTAAACTGCAATGAAACAGTGCCATTACAGAACACTGGTCTGCATAGCCGTTGGTAGTCTTGTCACGAAAGTACACTGATTACTGAGGAAACTTGGGACTCCAATATTATAGACTCTGTACTTGTCATCAACCCAACTATCCTGTGAGGGCCTGGTGGGACTTCAAATCAGAAGCACAATCCCAGCCCAGAGCTTCCAGCCCCAGGACACACAGCCACCTGAGTAAGGTCCAGCTTTCAAATTCAAACCTCCTCTTCCCTCACTATGAGTTCTTCTTTAGGATCATTTACTAAATAACGAGGCAAACTTTGGAGACCTCTTTATTTAAAAAGTCCTGTAACATCAAACCTCAAGAGTCTCTCGATTCTATTGTCTCCAGAGTTTCATTGGCCTCAGTGAAAATTTGATGATTTTATGTACAGCAACAAACAAGAAAATACAGTCACTGATCCTTGTTCTCAGAAATCTTCTAACAGTTTACTCTTTATGTTTGTTTGTTTTTGTGGTACTGAGGTTTGAACTCAGGGCCTTGTGCATGCTAGGCAAGCACTTTACCACTGAGCCACATCCTCAGCCAACAGTTTACTCTTATACTTAATAATTACTATTTATTATCACTATAGTCAAAAACATATGAACAAGCTGGGGTGTAATTCAGTGGTAAATCACTTGCCTAGTTTGGGCAGCACACAAACTTTGATCTGTAGCACCACAAAAAAAAGAACAATAAAATGTTCAGTTGTTGAAGGTAGAAAATATACTGAGTAGTGTTTCTATTTTTTTTTGTGCTTGCAATTCTATAATACAAGATATATAAAGGTAAAAATCATACATTTTCTTTTTGAACGCAGAGAATGGCTAAATTGCTCTCAGGATATATGTTCCTGTTCACCGCATTTCAGGTGTCTATGGCCTATACAGCGACCAAGTGGGGATTACAAGCAAAAAGAGGAGAGTAAAATACGTAGTGAGTACCTCATTTCTCCTTTGATGAACAAAAGCTCTTGGGTTCTTTCATGGGCCTTATATGAAGAACTAACATTTTGATATGAACTAAACAAAAAGCATGTTCTAGACTGGGGAATGTAGCTCAGTGGTGGAATGCCTGCCAGAGCAGGCAAGGACCTGGGTTCAATGCCCTGTACTGTGGGAAAAAGGGAGGTGGTGTTATGAACAAACTTATGACTATAGAAAGCTGGAAACACTGTGTAGTAACTATGGTGCACTAAATGAGTATCTATGACTGAAAACAAATATCCTTCCCTATACGAAATGTTTCATATTTATAGGACTTTTTATGCCCACACCCTCATGAGTGAATAAGAGAAGATAGTAATTATGATTTTTTGTTCATATGTGTTTAATTCAACAGATAATTCCCTAGAAACAAAAGAATGTTGTAGAGGTTGTTATCATGCCCAGGAATATGGAAATGCTGAGGTTAATTCTCAGAATTTCAGGGAACAACTTGAATGTCAAAGTATAGGAACTTCAATTTCTTCAGAAGCCAAGATTTTGGAGGAAATGTGGAGCTGTAAAAGACAATCAAAACCTTTCTCCAGGAAAGCTATTGTCTTATTTCTACCATATCTATTACTCCACAACTAAAGGCAAACATTTTTACCAGTGGACTTTATCATCACTCTGTCAAAACACTTTGGTGAAGGATACGTCTACTCTCTCCTCTTGTGCCCACTCCTTGGGCCCAGATCGTAAGAAGGCACACAAGGTTACCAGGAGGTAGACTGTGGTTTATTCCCTGAATTCTAAACCAGAGATGCAGGGAGGTTTTGGAAACTGTAAACCTCTCCCCATTTTATGCACCATTCTTAAACTCACAAATTTGACCTGGCTTATTACCTAGGTCACAGTATGCTTAGTGGCTGTTCTCTCCCTTGATTTTCCCAGTTTTATTTCATCCATGAGCGATGCTCTATGTACACTAACAGTTTAGTTAACCATCTGCAAGTATACCACAGTCCCAATGTTACATTCTGTCCTGGACCTTTCCACGGAGTCCCTAGCTTGTATTTGCAACTTCTCACAGTGACTTGGATCTAGATGATCCCAACAAACCTCAGATAACATATAACTACAACCAACCTGATCATCTCCCCTTTCTCTCTTTTCCATTCGACAGGACTACCAACCACTTGATAGCCCTTATCAGGAAGCTGAGAAACACTCATAAATTGAAGAAATCTAGCAATTCTTTTTCTATATACCAATAAATGTATTTCATTGCTGTCCTCCCTTTTTTTTCATCTATGATTAAAGTTTAGACAAGCAACACAGAATAAGAGGCTATAGTCTAGTGCTACATTGCTCTCTATACCAATTTAGGCCAGCACTGCTTTCTTGACCTATTGCCCTCTACTCACCAACATAAACACTGCTCCAGCCACATCAGTTCAGTGGCCACACCTTCATTTAAGCATTCCTTGTCTAGGTGACCACCCTAATCCACAGTTAATTTTGCTAAAATAATATATATTTTTAATTAACCTGATAAAACTGAGGAGGAAGATAGAAGAAATGATCAGATACATTTTCCCCTGCATTTCCCACTTTCTCTTGATGCTGACAGGCTTTTTTTTTTTACTGCAAAAGTCATTTCCTTTCAAAAATGTGTGTTAGATGTCTAGTCACTCTAAAGGAATTAGGGTATCAAAAAACTGACATTTATACCTATATCACCAATTGCCTTTAAATAAACTTTAAATAAAATTGGAAGCTGAATTTCCATTCAAATCCATAATCTGAAAAAAACTTTGTAGTTCTACTTAAACACAAAGTAAATATAGAAATGCATGCATATTCCTGGTTCTCCTCTAAACAAGTTTGAAAAGAGTGCATTGAGCATGTGAGAACATATAGTTTTTTACTAAAACTACATAGGCTTGATTGAAGAACAAAGAGGAAGACTAAGAGGAAGGGGGAAGGAAGGAAGCAAAGAAAATAACTCAAAAGCAACAAAGGCAAGAATTTTATTTAAGATTACCAATAATCAAAGAAATATCATCAGAGTTCTTTCCAAAATGCTACTGAAAATTCTATGGTTCTTTATTTTAACATGCATTATGAGAAATTTACTAAAATCTGACTCATCTCAGGTTCACGGCAGAAGAGAACTCTTTTCCTACATATTAAAGAAAACCATCATGACTTCAGTTTCAAAGGAAAGTTTAATGGTGAATGAAGAACTTCTTTTGCTCAAGAGGCTTCTTGGAACAAGTGATTTCATTAAGTTCATCTCAATATTTCCTCTCTTCTATTTAATTAATAAAACTCAATATTGATGGGTGTGGTAGTTTTTCTACGTGGGGAGCTCAGCATAAATTTATCAACATAAATTTATCTCAGGCTGAATACGGTCAGCCTGAGTTAATGGATTCTTCTATGCATAAGAAATTCTATGAATAGCATATGTTCCTAGGATAGAATCTATATCTAATACTGATGAGGTGAAAAGATGCTGACGCAACACCATCATTTTACTGTGAAAAGGAACATCAACGTAAGTTACAGACAGTTCCATGCCTGGGAAGGCAGACTCACTCTAAACTTTAGGTCTGTTTCTTTTTTCCAGGCTGTTAAAATATGCAGACTTTATCTGTAGTAGAAAAAAGTGTATCCAATTAACCATATCTTTATATTTTTAAGAGTACCTGAATGAATGTCTACTGGATTTGCATTTTCTAGACAGTCCAACTCCCAAAATGTTACATCTTTGTCCCACAATTTTACACTGTGACTTATCATTTTGAATTTTACACTGTGACTTATCATTTTGAATTTTAAAATTGTTTTAGAAAAATTGTATTTTTTTACCATTTTTAATTTCATTTTAAGAGGATAAAGCCAAGGAAAATAAAACAGAATATAACCAATCCAAACAAACCAGTGTAAGTGATACAGGACTTTAAAATCATAGGAAATCATCAATAGTTACCATAATGCCCCTTGTTGTCTTCAAAATAGCTGCAGATACCTTCAGACATAGTAAAAATCAAACAGAACAGAACACAATAAAACCAATAAAAACAAAATAATGTATGTAATAGAGGACTTCAAAACAAAGCAATAGTAAATCCAAAATGGCAATATCTTGCTGTCTTTGAAATAGCTGCTCATACCATCAGAAATAACAAAATCAAACAAAACAGAACAGAACAAAACCCAACCCAACAAAACAATGAAAATGATACAGAATTTCTTTTTTTTATTTTAAAGAGAATAAAACAAAACAGGACAGAACAAAGCAGATCAGAACAGAACAACATAAGCAGCACGGCACTTTACAACAAGACAACCAGATTTTAACAGTAGCTACCATAATGTCTCTTGCTTTGCAGTAGTTGAGCATGGCTTCAAATACAATAATATCAAACATATCAAAATAGTATAAAACCATTCAAACGAATGAAAGAATTACATGACATTCTGAACCAAATAACAGAAAATGATCAATGGCTACTATAATATCTCATTTTCCATAAAAAATTTGTTTATACTATCACATATTAAAATCCCAATAAGACACAACATGATAGAACCGATGGTAATAGAAGACTAGAAGCATGCTAGGACTTCTAAGCAAGACGATATTAAGTCAGCAATGGCTGCCATAATGTTTTGTTTTCTTCAAAACAGCTGTTCATACAATCACACATAATAAAGTCAAACAAAATAATACCATTCCAACTGATAAATGAAAACATTAAAAGGCTTCAAAGCTATGTAATGGGGAATCATGATTACCATAAAATCTTATGTACTCTTAC
>PVJX010025084.1:0-27347 GCA_004027295.1 Dolichotis patagonum | reverse complement strand
CCTGGTTGTGGTGCAGTGTGCCTATAACTCCAGCATTGTGAGAGGCTGAGGCAGGAGGACTGCCATGAGTTTGAGGCCTGCCTGGGTATACAGTGAGTTCAAGGCCAGTATGAGTTAAGTTACATAGTGAGACCCTGTCTCAAAAAAAAAAAAAAAAAAAGCTACAGAAGGGTTTTTAACATCTAAAATTGATCTACTTTGTGAGAGTTGAGGAAAAATTTCCCCGAGAAAGTAAATTTTAAATTGGGATCTGAAAGATGTTAAGAATTAACCAGGAAGGGCTGGGGCTATAGCTCTGCAGCACAATGCCTTCTTGGCAAGCACAAGGTCCTAAGTTTGATTTCCCAGTACCACCCCCCAAAGAATTAACTGGATAAAATAAAATTTAAAAAAAAATTTTTTTTGAGGCAAAGTCTCGTGATATAGCTCAAGCTGGCCTTGAACTCACAGAGTCCTCCTGCCTTAGCCTTCTGGGTGTTGTAGTTACAGGTGTGCAACACCCACAACTAACTGGACAAAACTGTGGTGGGAACACAGAGATACGGGCCCAGTCAGGAAGCAGCTTGTGCAAAGGCCATATGGTAAAGAGGTTATTGTGCATTTAAGAAAAGGACCAGTGTATCTATAAACTGGAGGCTGGAATTGCACATTAGAAGATGTGAGTTGTTTTCCTAGAAACAATAGCTAACCATGACTAATCTTGTCTTTTTTTTCTCAAATGCATCATGCTGTTGCTTTGTGTGTGTGTGTGTGTGTGTGTGTGTGTGTGTGTGTGTGTGTGTTTTGAGACAGGGTCTTACTTTGTAGCTCAGGCTGGCCTTAAACTTACTATGTACCCCAGATTGGCCTTGAACTTGTGATTCTCCTGCCTTACCCTCCCAAGTACTGGGATTATAGACATAAACTGCTATGTTTTTTGTTTTGTTTTAGTTTGGTTTTTTGGTGCTGAGGATTGAACTCATGACCTTGTGCTTGCCAGGCAGGTGCTTATGCCACTGAGCTAAATCTCTGATTTTTTTTTTTTCCCTGGTATGGAGAATCAAACTTGGGACCTTGCTAGGCACGTACTGTGCTGCTGAACTATATCCCTGGCTTTGCTGTTGCATTTTTAAATTTAAAATTTAAAGTTTTAAAATTTAAATCTCCATTCTCTCTAATGGAGATTTTGTACCCATTTAGACTAAAGATAATGTAGCATGTACTGAGGGAAGAGAGTAGAAAAGCATGAGCCTTTAATTGACAGGGATTGAAAGTTCCAGGGGAGATGTTGTTGGTCAAGGAAGATGCTGCTGCTAGCTATTCACACGTCAGCAGGCTTGGGGCAAAGTATAAACTCATTTAACTGAGATAGATATTATCATTACCATTACCATTATTGTCTCATAGCTATGGAAACAGGCCCAGAGATGAGCAAACTTGCCCACAGTCAATGTGGAACTGAAATCTGAGCCTGCGCACTCTGAATACAGACTCCAGGCTGCTCCTCATGTCCAGATTTTAGGTTTGAGTTACTAAGTACATGAAATGCACTTGAGAGAAAGAGAGATTCTAGAAAAAGATCATATTTGGGGTAAGATAAAGGAAGATTGAGAATCTGGTTATTTTGTTTTGTTTTATTTTGTTTTGGCTTTTTGAGACAGGGTCTTACTATGTAGTTTAGGCTGACTTTGAACTCACTGTGATCCTTGTGCCTCAGCCTCCCAAGTGCAGAGATTCCAGGCATGTGTCATGAAGAATTTGGTTTTTGACATTAATTTTAAGAGATTTTAAAGCATTCAAAGAGAGATACTAAATAGATAAAAATATATATTGGTCACAGGGAAGATTTGAACATTTTAAATTTTGATACATATTTAAAAGTGTCATCAAAAAGCCATACCAAGCCAGGAATGATGTCAGAGGTCTGTAACCCCAGCTACTCAAGAGACGAAGGCATGAGGATTACAAGTATGAGGCCAGACTGGGCAAATTTACCCACACAGTGTCTTAAAAATAAAAACAGCTGAGGGTGTGGCCCAGTAACAGAAGACTTGGCTAGCAGTATCTGCAGGCACTGGTTCAATCCCCAGGACTGGGGGTGTGTTGGCGGGGAGCTGGGTATGGTTGCGTATGCCTGCAGTCCCAGCTCTCAGGAGGCTGAGGCAGGATTATCAGTATACTGTTCAAGGCCAGCCTGGGTTACTTGGTGAGTTCAAGACGAGCCTGAACTACATAGGGAGACCCTGTCTCAAGCCCCCTCCCCAAAGGAGTAGACTATAGGAATGGCATTTTGAATTTAATTTCTTTGTTTTTCTTTTCTTTTCTTTCTTTTTTTTCTTCAGAACATTAAACATTTGCGTGACTGTAGCACAGCAGAAGTATTCTGTTGAAAGGTTACAGAGACATTTTTTTCTGTTTAAGTGATAGTCATGAAGATCCTTTCCAGCATGGATTTGTCACGTCTGGGGTGATTTCCAGGTACCCTTCAGAGCTTCAAGGTCAGCAGGTGGAACCCCCACTTTACCGTGTTCCCAATGATTCACCAGCACTGGAGCAGCACTTGGGTGGGCTTATGTGCTGAGCAACATGTTGAAGCTGAAATGCAACAGCTGGGTCAAGGCTCTTATTTAAGGCTTCTTAGCTGCCAGAAAAGTGCCATTTTATACCCTGCCATATACAGCAACTCCTGACTCCCAAGTATTCTTCAGCACTTGTCCTTTTAGTTTGTATTTCCTAGTGAGTTTTCTTTTTTTTCAATTTTACCAAAAAATGCCAGAATATTCATTGAAGTCAACTCCACACACTCTTACCTCCACCCTCTTATCTTAGTACCTTCCTGGAAGGTAGCAATAACTTTGAGAAATTTGTTTGGTTAGTGAGCTAGGTGTATCTCTAAACCAAGCTAGAATAAAGACTTCCGGTGCAATCTTTCCTCCCAATCTCCAAGCTTTTTCTTGGCCATACCATGTTCAAACTGATATTATCTTTCTTTTTTATTTAGTCAAAATGTCAAGTCAGAAACTGGCCTGGACTGAAGCCTTGATGGACCATTTTGTCCGCATCAAGATGTCTTATCAGAACATCCAATAAAGCTGGACACTGGGACTCTACACCTCCTCCATATTGTGGCTGAGAAAGCAAGGTCCTGACTTGCAAGGGTATTTTTTTTAAGGAGTTTGGAGGTGCCCAGGCCATTCCAGTCTAAAAGCAGAATGTGTTCTCAGCCCAGTATCCATCAGTTCTTATAAATCTGTTTTAAAAGCTTTCTTTTTCTGACAGCTCTAGTACCCCAGAGACTGGATTCTTTTTGCCCACATTTTATAGTAGTGCCCATTCAGGATCAAAGGCCAGGCTTGGTGAGAGGATCAAAGCTTTGAACCTAGGCCAGGGACTCCTAGTTCCACTGGATATGTCTTCTAGCTAGTGCAGATACACGGAATTCTGATTATTTTCCTGTTGACTTCTCTAGAAGCAGTGTTACTTTCTTTCCCTTTTCCCCAGCAATATTATAGGAAATGGGCATTAAAGGTCGGTGCTGAAAGCTGTCGCTTTTTATTGGTACAGCGCATCAGGTTCCTTGACCCTTGTGATTCAGAGTCCCTGTGGGGAAAATGGACTAAAACAGTCAAATTATTTGGTCTGAGACCCCAGCTGGGTGTGGGAGTGAGAGCTATGTTTAGGCCTTTGTTTTCCAGCCTGAACTGTGGCCCCACGCGTTCATCAGTGCTGTCCGCTCACCTCCGGGTTCACACAAGCCCATTCACGCCCCTAACTTGGCTGTGAAGTGTGGCCTTGTGAAGCTACGCTGCGGTCAGGAGCAGGAATCAGCTTACTTCACTGGCTGTTGGAAGGTGAGGCAAAAGAAGGATGAGTGATGACGAGACCTGGTTTCAGATCAATTTCGTTTTGAAACAGTGATACAAAGCCAGTGGTGCCAGGAAGCATCCGGGAGGAAGCTGTAATGCTCTACCCTAGGGCTTAACCGCTCACTGGCCTTTCTGTGACTCATCGCTTGCAGAGAAAACCACTTATATTTCTACAGTTGCCCCAGCAAGTTTCCCCAGAAAGATCAACTTGTCCTGAGCACTCACTCCATCCTCCCAGTAAACTGCAGCGCGCCCCTGCAAAATAGCCCTTTCAAGATGCAGGCTGAGCCGGCTCCCTACTGTGCTTTTTGGTCCTGTGTGTCTGCCTTTCCCTTTCATGCTTCATTCCTTGTGTAAAACACAGAGCTGGAGCTAATTCTTTCCTGGGTTGGGAAATGATTTTACTGTGATGTGGAAAGGAACCAGGATTTGAGGTCGGAAACCTGCATGAGTTGTATGCACGCTAAGGGTCCTTTTGGCTGGAGGCTTACACTCAGCCAGACACAGTGCTCAGTGTTATGCACACCATCCCCTTCACTCCTCCCAGTAGCCCTGTAAGATATGTTTTTTATTCCCATTTTCCAGATGAGGAAACCGAGCTTCCATATGCTCACAGTTTGCCCAAGCATACAGGAGGTGTAAGTAGCATTACAGGGACTTGAAGCCCAGTTTTTGGGACTCCAAATCCCATGTTCTTCATCACTTACCTGCCTTCAGGATTTGAAACTTGGTCCTGCTGCTTTCTAGCTGGGGAGCCTTATAGAGTTTATTTGCCTGCCTGAGGCTGTTTCCTGAAGCAGTTTGACCTTTGGCAGCTTCTACTTCCTGAGTCGTCAGACAGGGAGCTGTAATACCCACCTTGTGGGTTATTTTGTGAAGATTTGGGCAGGAAAACACTTAGCTAGGTGTCTTGGGCAGAGTGGGTATTTGAAACTTGTTCTTGCCTGCCTAGACTCCTGCCTCTTGGTTATAATCTGTTAGGCTGAACGCAGGGTTGACCCGATGGGGCCAGGCCCCCTGCTTTGTAGCCTTTGTGGGAGGGCACAGACACGCAAAGCCCATGACTGCCAGCATCTTCTTCTTGTTGGCACTGTCCCCTTGAAAAGACAGCTCAGATACTGTGCTACAGATGTTTGGAAACATATAATAGTGGAAATATGCCAGCAGACAAGGTATTGCGGTGTGTGCTGTACACTCCTAGGAGGCAGATTATGTAGACAGCAGGAAGAAGATTTCTGTGTTAGTGGTACCTCCAGGGAGTGACAGGTCTTAGAGTGTTGGGGCTTAAAGCTTCTGGATACTAGAGGAATCATTAGGCTCCTGCTGTGTAACCTGGTAGGAGAGGATTAGACAGCTCATTGACAGAGGTGTGTATTAAAGGAAACCACCAGAGGAAACTACCCAGAATTATCTGGGTAGCCCTCTGCCAGCTGGAGACCTTCCCTAAGGAAGAGGGCTATTTTAAGAATGGGGAAAGTGACTGTTAATTTTTTATGTATTCCAATAACTGATGCAATCATGAGGTTTAGAATTCAGAAGAATATATGATAAAAATTCATTCCTGTCCCCAGCTGCTAGTTTTCCTACCTGTAAGTCTAGTGTTTTGAGGTTGCCTTTCAAAAGTATTTTTTAAATACAATGGAAATGTGAATGTTAATATATTAGCACAGAATACGTTGCTTTTTGTACCAGGGATCGAACTCATGACCTTGCATTTGCCGGGCAGGTACTTATGCCTCTGAGCTAAATCCCTGGCATGCTGTATACCTTTTAAAAATACTTAGCAATATATTTTAGAGAACTTTCCATATAGACATGGGTTAGGAGCTTCATCTTTTATAGCTTCGTTTTTTTATGGCAGCATAGAGTTGCATTATATACACAATGTCATATATAACAGGTTAATTTCTTATTGATGAGTATTTAGACTCAGAATTTCTGCAATTACAGATACATTGTTACGAATTCACATTTTAGACTGTCA
Source organism: Dolichotis patagonum (assembly GCA_004027295.1). Classification (NCBI taxonomy): domain Eukaryota; kingdom Metazoa; phylum Chordata; class Mammalia; order Rodentia; family Caviidae; genus Dolichotis; species Dolichotis patagonum. Next base: position 21,518 of record PVJX010025084.1, on the reverse strand, counting down.
TCTTTTATAATATTCATGGCAGCTCTGTGAAGTCTAGTTTCTATCATCCAAGTGAGAAGACATCATTTCCTAGTAAGTTAGTTCAAGTTCTACATCAACATACTGATATTTCCAAGTAACAAATTTAAAAGGGGGGGTAGGGAGAAGAACATGGTACAAATTTATTTCATACCTGAGGCATGGGAGTGTTAGGATTCCTGATTTATAGGTGTTTTTTTTTCTTTTTTTGAGACAGGGTCTTGCTATGTAGTTCAGCCTGGCCTTGAGCTCACTTTATAGCCCAGGCTGGTCTCAACTTTGAAATGATCCTCCTGCCTCATCCTCCAGAGTGCTGGGAATACAGGAGTGCGCCGCCACGCCTGGCTCCGATTTATAGATTCTTGAGGGGCTTTTACATAGGCGTTTAGCCCAACTTTAGCACTAAATCACCTAGTGAATTTAGATGTTTCCTCTGTGCTTCTCTTGGTCTTCTTATTACATCAAGAAGAAACGTTAATTATTAATAGTATGAGAACAAGGAGGTTTTTGACTCTGAAAGTATAATACATTTGGTGGTGCTGCTGTGAGAAGTGCCCTAGGTGGGTAGCTTAGACTGAAATTCATTTTCTCACAACTCTAGAGGATAAAGATCCAGATTAAGGTGTTAGAAAGATTCTTCTCTCACCTCTCTCCTTGGCTTGTAGGTGGCTATTTCCTCCTATCTTCACAAGATCTTTCCTTTGTATTGTCTGTCCAAGTTTCCTCTTTAAGGAAACTCAGTCACAGTAGGTTGGGGACCCCCCCTCATGACTTTATGTTAATGTAATTACCTCTTTTAAGACCCTGTCTTCAAATGCAGTCACATTGTGAAGTACTGGGGATTAGGACTTTAACATAGCAACTGGGTGGGTACATGCAAAAATTCATGACAAGAGAAATCTTGGGCCTATAAAAAAGTTAAGAAAATAGTTTGTTAACTGGTAGTCACAACCGAGTAGTTAAAGCAATGGATTGAACAAGTTGTAGTCATTGGAAGGTTCATTTTCTTCCAGGCTTTTCTCAGTGCATGGTTACATATACCGTATGTAGTTATGCATTCTGCATATTTTTAAAGATTTTATAGTATAAGAATTTTTCTATAAAATTTTGGGGGGCTGGTTCTGGGAATCAAACTTAGGACTTCACGCTTACCAGGCAGGCACTGCACCACTGAGCTAAATCCCCGGCCCTTTTCCTTATATAATTTTAAAACTCTACTATTACTTTGCACAGCCTGATGAATAAACTGTGCTGAGTGCCGTATTTAATTTTGCCTTATATTTAACATTTGTCACATATCATTCCTCATCCTTCTAGACTTAAGGCAAAACCAGATTTGTTAGAAGCTGAGGCTACAAAGCTGTGTGAAGGAGATAAAGGGCATCGCTACCCTGGGGATCTCACAGCCCGTGGGACTCTCTCAGGCTGAACTGGGCCCTTTTTCCTTTCCTCCCAACGGCCACACGTGTCACAGCCCAGGACTTCTCGGTGGAAATGTCGTCAAGGAGGCAGAGCTGGTCTCTAAGCAATCTTCTTTCTTACAAGCACATTCCAGCCTTCCCACAGAGGATCCTACCTGTGTGTGAGCCCTTGGCCTCCGGGGAGCTGGCCCTTGCAGCCCCTCCTTCCCTTCCATTCACAACTCTGCTCTCCAAAGGATGGGCAGTATCTTGGCTTCTTTTGCCTAGGTAACTTTTCCTATTTTTGAGCTTTATACCAGTGGACTCCTACTGATGGAATCCAAAATGTGTCATTCCCAGACATGTATCTTTGACATAAATATTTTTAACCAAAAGCAGTTAAGAAGCAGCAAATCAAAGAGCTCTGTCCACCCTCCCTGCTTGCCCCTAAAGACAAGATATAAATTCTCCTTTACTGGAGACAACTCTTATCAGCACAGAGAGAGCATCAGAGGAATCCAAAAACAAATCTCACTCCATGTCTCAGTTATTTTTCTCTTGTTGCTGAGACAAAATACCTGACACCCAAGGTTAAAAGGGGGGAGGTTTAGTTAGCTCAGTTTGTAGAGAGAAGTCCATAGTTGGCTGGCTCCAAGGCAGAGTGGCACATGGCAAAGGGGTGTTACAGGGGAGAAATAGTTCATTGCACTCAGAGGACAGCAAAAGCAACAGGACCTTAAGGGTGTCTTTCTGCCCTTTTTATTTTATCCAGAGTACTTAGGGTGGGCAGTACTCACACCCTTAATCCTAGTGCCCTCAAGTCTAGCATTGCAACATGAATCAATTCCAGCATCACACACTAGTTCCAGCCACCTCTGAAAAAGCCCCACCTGTGACCACATGAGGCTTTAGGGGGAGATGTAAACACAAGCCATAACACTCCATTAGTTTACTCCCCTATATTTGCCTTCCCACAGTTTCCTGCCTCTGGAAGCCTGTAACTGCTTTTCTTGGCTTGTCATCTCTAAAATGCATTGTTCTTTGTTGAAGATGCTGTATAACCCAGAGTCCTAAGCCACTGCTTTGAGTTACCTTTCACTGAGATTTCTCCCAAGGGAGGCACACTGCACACATTAATCAATTTGCTCGTTTTTCTCTTGTTAATCTGGCTTTTGTTATGGGGTCTCTTGGTCTTTAAACACTTGAGGGTTGAAGAGAAACTATTTTTTTCTTCCCTGTCAATGCACATATCCTCTCTCGTATCTGGTTTCTACTACCCCACCTCATGTTTGTTAGATTCGCCCTTGTTGCGTGTTCTTGTAGTGGATTGATTTCATGCTCTCTGTAACTGTACCACGGTGTTTCGCTCCATCCCACCTTGATGGGCATTTGCTGTTTTTATGATTTACTGTTGTGGATTGTGGGGCAATGAACATTATGTCTTTTAGTGAATGTATTTTTGTTGAGTATACGTTAGAGTGGAACTGCTGGGCTCTGGGGAACGTGTGTGCTTAGCTTCAGTACGTATTGCTAAGCTGTTTTTCAAAGAATTGTTCCATTTCACACTCCCACATCAGCTTTGCTCCGTGTGTGTTAAATCTAGGCGTAACATAACATTTCCTATTTTAAACATTTTAAAGTAAACCCTCCAGTGTCATTGAGTACATTCACAATGATGTGCAACCATCATAATTATCCATCACTAGAACCTTTTCAAGATCCCAAACTGAAACTCTAGTGCCCATTAAACACTGTCTTCCCCCCACCAGTCCTTCACAATCTCCACCTTCTATGTCTAGAATATGGCTATTCAGATAAGTGGCTCATATAGCATTCGCCTTTTTATGACTGGCCTTTTGTTTTTCATGCTTACAGATTGAACCTGTGGCCTTGTACATGGGAGCGTGTTCTCTCCCTGCCCCGGCCCCAGCTTCATGTTTTCAAATCGATGCATGATGTGTCACGCAGGCTAGGACTGAATTGGTTGATCCTCCTGTCTCAGCCTCCTAGACTGCTGGGATTACAGGCGAGTGCCGCCATACCTGGCCACTTCTTTTCTCCTCATCTTGCCGAGGCTTCTTGTTTCTGTAGCAGCTGTCCTAGTGGGTGTTAAGTGGCATCTCATTGTGGTTTTGATTTACATGTCTGTAATGACTAATGACATTGAGCATCTTTTCATAATGCTTATTATCTATTTTGCATTTCTGCTTTGGAAAGAAAATGTCTTTTCAAGTTCTTTGTCTTTTTTTTCCTTCCTAAAATTGGGTTGTTTGTATTTTTGTTTTGTTTTTGGTGTGGAGTTTTAGGAGCTCTTTATATATTCTGAATAGTAATTCTTTAAAATTCTACTTTTTTCTTTCATTTTAGACCGATTCTCACTATGTAACCCTGGCTAACCTTGAACTCAACTGTGTAGCCCAGGCTGGCCTTGAACTCTGGTGATCCTCCTGTCACAGCTCCCCAGGTGCCGTGATTCACAGGCATGCGCCACCACACCTGGCTTACTTTTTTATATTACAATTTTATACACTTTGAATACTTTATTATGTTTACACTACTTTTGTACTTTTGTTATCCTTTCTTCCTTTAAGGAAATGTATTTTTAAACCACAATGCTAATAATAATTTGAGATTAAAGACAGCCTTTCTGTAAAGAGCAGTTAAGATCCCAGATGTTTAGATAGTCTCAGGTCAGTGCTTTTACCCTTAATGTCCTTGAGCCTTGCAAAATTATGGGCATGATGATGCCAGAGCATATTGTTGATGGGGCTTGAGGCTTGGCCTCTGGCAGGTAACCTGACTTTATTCTTTGGCCACAAGGAAGGGTGGGGAAGAATATTGTTTCTGAATACCCTCTAGTGTATGACTTGGAATCAGGCAGACCTGGTTTATGAACCTCAGTTTTCTTGTGTTTGGAGAGGGGCTAATACTTTCCTTGTCAGAGAAATAAATGGGTGCACTCGTCTTGCTGGTAACTGGTAGTTATTAAAGTGCCCACTTGAAAGGGTGACCTAGCAGAGGAGATTCAGAAGGAGCGTGACAAACTGAAACAACCAGAGGTTGTCTGGCGTGGTCTTCAGGCAGCAGTGTGACAGGATGCATATTGTGTATAATGAACTTAAGGCCTCCAGAAAACGTTCCACTTCTAGCTGTGACCTTCAGTCAACCCTGTGTCTCATGAGATTACCTGGGGCTACTATCACCGAATGTCTCTGATCATGGGTATCTGGCATTGTAAACAAAGTGGGATCAGACCCACAAACTGACCGTGAAGGGGTCCTCTGTCCTGAGATCGGACCAGAGCCCTGAATGAAAGTTGTATCAGTCACACTGATGTGACTCCACAGTTGTTGGAGGAAGTAAGCCAAGTGCCCCACTTGTAGCCACTTGGTAACTGTCCTTGCTCCAGTCAGGGACTGACGTCAGGTCCTGTGTCCCTCTGGGTAACTTCTAGAGTCCCTCTCTTTCCTAATAATACTCTTTTTCCCTTCCCCACAGTAGCTTTCACCAGCCGCGCTGGGCAAGAGTCGGCCCCCCTTGGGACTGATAACAATGGCTTCACTGGATTGAGCTGGGGAACAATTCAGGTGAGACACCTGCCCACCTGTCTGTATGGCACTCAGACGCTGCAGATATGCCTGGTCAGGACAGGAGGAGGATGTTCTCTGGGCATGCTCAGATTGCTGCTGCCTGGCAGTCCTCGGTTGCCATGGCTGTTGTGAGCAAAGGCATCCATCAGAGCAGGTGGGGCAGCCCTCTGCTGCCCAGCCAGCAGTGAGCATGATGCTGATCTAAGCAGGAGGTCACTGCAGCTGCCCAGTAGGGGTGCCGGAGTCAGGCCAGCAGGACAGCAAGAGCTGCTTTCCTTGGCACAGTTCACCCACTGCTCTTAATCCTTTGGATTCCCCCACCCCACACCCTGCTTCTCTTGCCTTCTTTCCCATATTATCCAGGGACTCCTAGTGAAGCCCATTCCATGAGGACTGCCAATCCCATGAGCCTCTGAGAGGTGTACTTGCAAGTGCAGCCCTCTCTCCCTTCTTTTTTTCCTTCTTTCCTTCCTTTTCCTCCCTGCTCCCTTCTTTCTTTCACCTGGGCTTAAACTGAGAGTTAAACACTGAACTGCATCCCCAGCCCATTGTTTATTTTGAGGCAGGTTCTCACAAGTTGCCCAGGCTGGGCTTGAACTTGAGATCCTCCTACCTCAGCATCCCAGAGTGCTGGAACTACTGCTGTATACACATAGCTCTTTTAATTTTTTCAAAATACTAATACAACTACATGAAAAAAATTTTTTAAGATACCAGCAAACATCTGTAATCATAGCTTCTTGGGAGATTGAGGGCAGGAGGTTTGCCTGGGCAATTTAGTGAGATCCTATCTCAAAATTTTAAAAACTTCCATTGTAATATGATTGCCTTGCATGCACAAGGCCCTAGCTCCACTGCGAAATAAATAAATAAATAACAATAAACAGTCTCATTTTGTTTGTCTCTACCTATCTGCCTAAAGCCCTGTCCACCACTCTTAGAGAAGACACAGATAACTACAGTGTCCAGGTTCTTTCCCCCTAGGGTTTACTTCTATATGTCATATATTTATTTATATTATATGTATTTAGAAAGGTTGTATGTGTTGAGTATATATAGATATAAAGGTAGACTCTTTTCTTCCTTTTCTTTGTACAAAGCTAATGTATTATATATGTATATGTCCATACTTTTCTTTTTGTGTATAATGATAGGTCAGTATACCTGTCCTCTTTCCACAGCCATTAGTTACTTCTGTGTCCTCCCAATCTTTGTGTGAAGAAAATCTGAACATGTGGTCTTATCTTCCTATGCTATTACGCAAAAGATGGAATAGTGCCTGGCCCTCGAGCCCTATGTGTTTGTTAATAGAATTCTAAGCTATATGAAGCTGTTTGTACCTTAATTTTTTCATTTAAAAGCACATATCAAAGAGCTTTCCTTGCCAGCACATAGAGAACCTCCTTGTTCCTTTTGTAGAGCTGCATAATATTCTGCCACATGGATGTGTTGCCGTGTGTGGTCCTTCTCTATACATGGACACTTAGATTGTTTGCAAATTTCCTTGGGCAGTAAGCCCATCTGTGTGTCTTTCTTCACCTTTCATTCCAGTAGGTGTTGCAGCTCTTTCCACACCTGGGTTAAGGGGTATTTATTCTGTCCTTGCAGGAAAAGGAGGCTTTGAAGACCTCTGTACCCAAACGCATCTTACGAAGACGCAAGAGAGAATGGGTGGTCCCACCAATATCCGTCCCTGAGAATGGCAAGGGTCCCTTCCCCCAGAGACTGCATCAGGTATGATGGTGGCTCCCCCCTGGGAGTCATGGGTAGCTACAGGGACCCATCTGAAGGCCTGCGTGTGAGATTTCTTGCTGCTGAGTTAGCTAGGGCCCACAGAGCAAAGTCCCTGTGGGGGGAGCAGATTCTCATAAGGCTGTGCCCCCTCCACCTCTCCCAGGTGATCCTTTGCTGAATTAGCTGCTGTTTTCTTTTGCTTTTAGCTCAAGTCTGATAAGGACAAAGGCACCAAGATTTTCTACAGCATCACAGGGCCTGGGGCAGATAGCCCCCCGGAGGGTGTCTTCGACATTGACAAGGAGACAGGCTGGCTGCTGTTGAACAAGCCATTGGACCGGGAGAAAATCGCTAAGTATGAGGCAAGTAGCCTTCTGTACCCATCATAAACGTCCCACCTGCCCCACAGGGTCCTGGACCCTGAGGAGGAGGGAGGTGCCGGGCTGACCCCAGACTTCTGTGCCCACAGCTTTTTGGCCATGCTGTGTCTGAGAACGGCGCCTCGGTGGAGGAGCCCAGGAACATCTCCATCATCGTGACGGACCAAAATGATCACAGACCCAAGTTCACCCAGGAGGTCTTCCGAGGAGGTGTCTTAGAGGGAGCCCGGCCTGGTAAGAGGACTGGAAGGACAACTGTGTGGGACTCCTGGGCCAGACCTTCCTTTGGAGCAACCTCTGGAACCATCTAGAAGTGAACCCAGACCCTTAAATACTGGGAGACCCCACCACTCTCTTTTTTTTTTTTTTTTTTTTTTTTGAGACATGTTCTTGCTATGTAACCCAGGCTGGCCTTGAACTCACAGTAATCCTCCTGCCTCAGCTTCCCAAATGCTGGGATTACAGGCATGCACTACCACATGCCTGTAGCTGGCCCAGCTAGACCCCACCATCTTTGATTCCCTTGGCTGTGCATCAGATTACCAGGAATCTTCTTAAAAATTCGGAGTTTTCCAGTCTGTCTCAAGATTCCTGAATACGAATCTTGTTAAGTAAAATTCTAGCTAAAGAACAGAGTGATGGAGTAGAGCTCTGGAATCCATATATATGAAGACGTCTAGAAGCTTCAGCCAACTTTGAGAACCCTTATTAGCCTAAGAGAGTGGTGGCAAACCTATAGCACATGGACCACAGTGGGCTGTTTGTGTCACTGAAAGCCCAAGAAGGGTCGCCATCACTGGCTGAGGAGCTGCAGACTGAGGTTTGAATATTGACTTTGTCTCTTCACCAGCTATGAGTATGGGAATATTCTTGATTTCTGAGCCTCAGTTACCACATCTGACAATGGGCATAAGGTCCATCTTGGAGATTAGAAATAATGTGCAGCTGGCGGTATAGTTCAGTGGTTAGAGCATGTGCCTAGCATGCACACTTGTGTTCCATCCTCAGGACCAAAAGAAAAAAAAAAAGAGAAAGAGAAAGAAAGAAGAAACAGAGAGAAAGAAAAAGCATGTACAAGGAAGGCAGCAAGAGCTGGAAGGTACTAGAACATGGCTTATGGAGAGTAGGAAAAACTGGCAGGAATGAAGAAGAGGGCTGTTTGGAACCAGTGGACACAGATGTTCTTTTTCCCCCTTGATGCTGAGGATCATATTAGATGCATATTAACAACCTCCAAGACAGGCACTGATCGAGGGAAGGTTTCTCTCTCTCTTATTGGAAACTTCAGAGAAGCTTGAGTTGAATAGACTTCCAATCACATAAATTCCCACAATAAAAACAGTCTTAAACAAGATGAAACTCTTCTTTCTTTTTTTTTTTTTTCCTCCTTCCTTATATTTAAGAAGCCTAGAAGTAGCCAGTCAGTCAGTCCAGGCTGGAATTTAAAGAATTAGAGCTAGGTTTCTTCTGTTTTGTTTTTTTCTTCTATTTTATACCTTGTTTTTATGGTTACCTCACTGGGGCTGCTAGAGCTCCAGCCATTACACCTGGAAGAAGGGATGAAGTGGGAAGAACAAGCCCATATTTGTAAACAAAGTAAAATTCCTCCCAATGTTGTATGTACTTTTGAGCAGGGTTTATCTCATAGTCATAACTGGCTGCAAGAGGGGTAGAAACAGTGTTTGTTCAAGGTGAGTCTGCACCCGTCTAAATGAAGACCACATTGTTAAGAAAGGAGAGGGTGAAAAGTGGGCAAAGCTAACAATCTCTGCTACACAGTAGAAGATGAGTCCAAGCTGATGAGCAGAGCAGAACCTCCCCGAATTCCAGAAGTAGGCAAGGCTGGAATTGGAGCTGGGAAAGAAGGGGGCTCACTCACCCTTCCTGTCTCCAGGTACTTCTGTGATGCAGGTGACGGCCACAGACGAGGATGATGCCATCAACACTGACAATGGAGTGGTTGCTTATTCCATCCACAGCCAAGAACCCAAGGACCCACACGACCTCATGTTCACCGTCCACCGGAGCACGGGCAGCATCAGTGTCATCTCCAGTGGCTTGGACCGGGAGGTGAGTGGACATTAGGGAGGGTACCTATCGGGCTTGCCCATGCTGAGCCTGAGGCCGAGGTCAGGGCAGGACAGTGGGGACCTCAGCCCCTGGGTGGTGCTGCGCTGCTCACACGCTGATGGCCCACAGCTCCCCCGGGCCAGTGCGCTGCTGCCGAAGTCTCCTTTAAGGATGAGGAGGTAGCCGTGAAGTGCAAACTGCAGATATTTTCTGTAGGTTTTCTCATTTCCTCTTGGAACGGCTCACTTAGTGGGCACATTCCCAGATATGTCCCTGGTGTGCCACAAAGTGGAATTAGCTGCATGGAGACTGGAGCTGCCTTCTGTTTCCTAGTTAATACCTTAGCACAAATCTGTGATCAGAGCTCCCATCTCGGGTACCTGGGGGACAGGCCCAGCACTGCCCTCTGCTCCTCTTGTGTCTGGCGGGGGTGAACACGGGTCAAGGAGCCTCAAGACAATTGTGAGAGCAGGGAACTCACCCCTAGCACCCTGCCAAGGCTGTGTTTCCCGGAGCCCATGTAGGGGACCCCTCGGAATGGATTCATAGTGGGTTCCTCCCCACCTGCTTTTCTCCACAGAAAGTCCCGGAGTACACACTGACCATCCAGGCCACAGACATGGATGGGAATGGCTCCACCACCACAGCAGTGGCCATCGTGGAAATCCTCGATGCCAATGACAATGCTCCTATGTTTGACCCTCAGACGGTAATGAATGCTCCCTCCTTCCTTTTTCCCTCATCACTAATGAAGGACTGAGGCTCTTCCTTTCTCACAAAACTCAAATCAGTCCATGTGCCTTCAAGTCCTACTCCCACAGCTTACGGGCTACGTGACCTCAGGCAAACTCTCTAACCCTCTGGAACAGGTTTCTAGTTTGTGAAGTGAAAATAATACCTCAGCTTTGTTCTAAGTATCAAATAGATGCTCAGTACAAAAATCTTTATTGATATGAAAACTTACAAGGGGTCATCCAGCACTCAAGAGGCTGAGGCAGGAGGATCACTGTGAGTGTGAGGCCAGTCTGGGCTACAAGGTGAATTTAACCTAAACTGCATAGTGAATCTTTGTCTCAAAAAGACCCAAAAAAAAGCTAATGATAAAATTTATTACAGTAAAAGACACATTGCCACTAATCCCCCTCAAAATATTCCCCCTCAATTCATCACATTTATGCCCTCATTCTCCTGGTTTCTGAAGCAGTTCTAGAAGTCCTCTTGCATGAGTGTCTTTTCCTGGCTGGTATGATATCCTGAATTGATTAAAAACTTCTATGGAAATTTCTATCAAAAAGATTACAGTGTGTCCTTATCCACCTTATCCATTGGATCTGGCACTTTGCTGATTTCTGGCTCGTTCCCAAAGTCAAACTGACCATGAAAGATCAGTGTTTTGAATGGATTCAAGATATCAAGGCAGACAACAGCACAACGAAAGACATTTGTGAAAGAAAACATCCAGAACTGCTTCAGAAAATAGCAAATAATGGCACAGGTGTATTTGAAGTGAGGTGAGTGTATTTGGGGGAGATTATTGGCATTGTGTCTTTTACTATAATAAATCTTTAAGTTTAAGCATTCACCAGTTTTTAATGCCACATGCTTACTGTACATCTCTACCTGCCAACCTTCCCCCAGTGAAAACTTGCACAACTTTACTGACAGAAGACTTAGGGGCAGTCAGGTGATCCTGCCCCATCTCTAGAGAGCTCTAGCTGCTGAACTTAATTTATACCTGATTAAAAATTTATTCTGAGGGGCTGGAAATGCACTCAATGGTAAAACACTTATTTAGCATGCTCGAGGCTCTGGGTGTAATCCCCAGCCCTGCCTCCATGCCCCACATTATTCTAAGCAAGTGACTTCCCAGTCTTTGCCACCAGCCCCACGATGTCCATAAAGGTTCCTGGCCGGTGCCCCAGCACAATCAGGCATCTGCCCTTTTTTTGTTTCATTTTGTGTTTTGGGGACAGGTCTTACTATGTAGTTCAGGATGGCTTTGAACTCGTGGTGGTCCTCCCACCTCAGCCTCTGGAGTTCTTGGATCACAGGCATGTGCCACCTCTTCCGGCCCATCTGCTCTTCTTCCTGCCTTCCTTGTAGGCTTAGGCTATTGATCTCAGTGAGCTAGGTACCCTTGCTAGCTACATTTGGCCAGGGACTTAAGACACCGAAACCAGTGCGACTCCAGGAGCATCGGGCCCTCAGAGAATAGAAGGCAGGCCCAGGGTTGATGTGGTTTGTCTGGAACCTGTGAGGCTGATGCTTGGGACCTTCTGTACCTCTGTGTACTGTAAAAACCTACTAAGGAGTTTAGGGGCCCAGGAAAGAATAAAGCCTTAGGGCTCCTCAGAAGTGGTAAGGAGGATCACAGTCCCTGAAGAATGGAACAGCCTGTTGGGACAGTCAGTCTCTCTCCTCTGAGCGTGCCGTTTCCTACACTGACAGTATGAGGCCCAGGTGGCTGAGAACACAGTGGGCTTTGAGGTGCAGAGGCTGACAGTGACCGACCTGGATGCCCCCAACTCCTCTGCATGGCGCGCCAGCTACCACATTGTGGGAGGTGACGACGGGGACCATTTTGCCATCACCACCGACCCTGAGAGCAACCAAGGCATCCTGACAACCAGGAAGGTGAGTCCCTTTGGGATTTAAGCAAAGAGCCCACCTGGGGTGGCTTTCAGGACCACATCACCTGCCTGGGACTACAGGTAAGAGCAGCACAGTGCTTCCCTCCCAGAGCTGCCTCCAGTCTTATCCTGGCATCATGCTGCTAATTTTGCATTATTCTCTAACATATCTAGGTATTTGGATAGCAAAATGCCTACTTAGTAGTGCCTACTTAGTAGGCACATTCTTGCCTGTCAAAAAAACAATTGTATAAGCTTCTGTAAACTTTTATTATTGGGGAATAGGGCATAGGTTGGGTCAAAAAGTCTTTGAATACAATTGATACTTCAAGAAGTTAGGTCTAACTTTTCTTTGATTTCTTTTACCTTCTTATGTACTTTCAAGAATGGCCTAGTTTGAGAAGCAAGGTTTTACATACTACTTAAAGACTGCTTTTGGGGGAATTTAGGATATAGTTTTGTAATGCTACTTTTACATTGTGAAATTAAGTTCATGTATAATATAACTTAGCTAACTCATGCTTTTTAGGAAAATAAGAATACCCCAACTATGGAAAAGGTACTGAATACAAATACTTCAATATGTAAACTTTTGGGCACAACTATACTAAAAAACATAGAGAAGTGGCCAGTTACTTGAATCTCTTTGTAGAATCACCCAAATACGGTAGATACTGTATGTTGCCCTGGGGACACATACCACAAATGGTTTTCATGTCTTTTCAGAATAGTGAACAAATTCTTGAAAAAACCCTAAACAAATTAAGTTACAAGTTTCTCTTAGAAGCTGTAATCCTGGAGAATTCAGTATATATTAAAACCATACCAAAAACTCAGTTTACATGTAAAACATGTTCTAGACTATAATTATAAACAGAGTTTTCATATCCATGAATGTACAAATATCAAAGGAGCTATTGACAAGTCACATGGGATATAAGGTCAGGCCTTTGTGTTCATAAAATTGTAGAACATGGGATTCTGCCTCAGCTTACAAATGCCAGTGGTACCCGTAGGCACGACAGCTGGAATGCCTCTGTTACTTTCTAAAATACCCCCTAGTGTCACCACTTCCTGTGAGAATCCCTCTCGATGTCTACTCAGGAAAAACAGGAGGCTTTTGGGATGGAGATAGAGCAGGATTATTGCTGGGGGCCTCAGTCGCCTCATTGTGGGCCCTTTCCTTCTGATGTCCACAGGCCTCACAAAATGGCGGTTCCAGTCCTTGTTTCTTCTCTCCTAGGGCTTGGATTTTGAGGCCCAAAACCAGCATACACTATATGTACAAGTGACGAATGAGGCTCCCTTTGTGGTGAAGCTCCCAACCTCCACAGCCACTGTTGTGATCCATGTGGAAGATGTGAATGAGGCGCCTGTGTTTATCCCACCTTCCAAAGTCATCGAAGCCCAGGAGGGTATCTCCGTTGGGGAGGCTGTCTGCATCTATACTGCACAGGACCCTGACAAGGAGAATCAGAAGATCAGGTACTCAGGAACTGGGCTCCGAGTCTGCCAAAGGCACCAGTACTGTGGGCTGCTTTTTCTAATTATTAAAAGGTTGTTCAGTATTTTGAATATCACCATTGCACTAGGCTCCTCCTTCCTTCCATGCTTGTATCTAAAGATTCTGAGTGAGGGGACCAGGGACAGATATGTCCTCTCTTTGCTTGCATATCTCTGCTGGGCCCCCACCTGCTACTTTAGGCTCCATCTGCAGTAAGATGCTTTTCCCATGGGCCTTAGGAGCCCAGCAATCATCTGCAGTTGGCCTGAGGAGGCTTTGACAATGACAACAAAATACCAAATATTTTGGATGTGATCCTTCTCTACTCTTCTTCTCCAGCTACCACATCCTGAGAGACCCAGCTGGGTGGCTAGCAATGGATCCGGACAGCGGACAGGTCAGTGCTGCAGGCCTCCTAGACCGTGAGGACGAGCGGTTTGTGAGGAACAACATCTACAAAGTCACGGTCTTGGCCACTGACAATGGTGAGTGCTTCCTTCCAGCCCCTCCATAAGCGATGCCTTCGAATCCCATGTCACTTGCCACAGCACGTCTCCTACCCAGCAAGGGATGGGGGATGAGGGTAGACAGCAAACGGGTCTGGAGTCCTCTTTCAGAGGACTCTTACAAAGACCACTCCCAGGGTGAAGGTCGTGACCCTGATTTTCCTAATACCCAAGAGTCGGGAGGGGTCCTGAAGACTCCCTTCATCCTGAGTTTTTGGATCACTGAACCTTGAACTGGCTTCAGTTTCCCCTTACAGTTGATTGATAAAGGATTCCTGGAAGTGCCGTGATTGATTAGTGATGTCACACCATGAGGGATGGGGATTATGATGTAACCAAGGCCTGGAGGCAGGTTCCCTGAAGCTCATCAGCAAACACTGGACAAGCCCCAAAGTGGCCAGTGGGTTTCTTATTCTGTGATAGGGCATCAGGAGTCTCTGGGTTCTGTGGCTGCAGCTGTACTGAGATTGTTTAGTGCTGTCTGCTGTGGACACAAGTGAGAAGCTTGATTGATTGCCGTGCATCAGTCAAGTGGCATCTCTGGTTTGGTGCATGCTGAAGCTATGGCATGGAGGGACTTGAGAGGGCAGAGCTAAGTGGGGAGCTAAGTGGGGAGCGGGAGCCTTTCTGAGGGTGACCAAGTAGGTCTTAAGCAAGCTTAACGTTCTTCAGCTGCCAGCCAAGGGCAGATGCTGAAAAGAGATCCTGTGTGTAATTATGAACAGGGAACCCTCCCGCCACTGGCACGGGGACCCTCCTGCTAACACTTACTGACATCAACGACCACGGCCCAGTCCCCGAGCCCCGTCACATCAACATCTGCAATGAAAACCCGGTGCCCCAAGTGCTGAACATCACAGACAAGGACCTGTCCCCCAACTCCTACCCTTTTCAGGCCCGGCTTGTATTTGACTCAGACATCTACTGGATGGCAGAGGTCAGTGAGAAAGGTAAGTGGTGTTAACACAGGGGGGTGCTGGTTCTGCCGGGTGGGTGTCTGCCCACTACAAGGACCCCACACAAAGTTCTGTTCTAGAAGGACTTTGGTTACTTCTGGGTCAAAAAGTAACAAGAACATCAATCAAATGGCATTTATTGATGGCAGGGAGGTAGCTCAGTGGCTGAGCACTTGCCTAGCATTTCTAAGGCTGTGGGTAGATCTCCCAGCACCACACACACACAAGCTAGTTGTTGGCCTAGATAGGCATTTGCAATTCCACAGGAGCTCTAAAAGGCCTCTCTACCCCATCCAGCCTTCCTGGACAGATGGGAAAAGTAAGACCCAGAGGCAAGACATTTGTCTACCCAAGAGGCAGGATTCTAGCACAGGGCTGGAGACATACCACAGTAGTCAAATGCATGCTTGGCAGATGGGAGCCCTGGGGTTTGAGCCTCAGTGTCACGCACGCATGCACACACGCACAGTCAGTCACACACTCTGGCACAGCAATGTCAACTGCCATTCACCGAGTGAGGCCCCCCTCAGTTCAGGGGCTTCACACTAAATTACTGAATCCTCATGACAGCCCTGTAAAGGAGGGAGTACGGTTTACTAACTCTCACAAGCATGTTTTACAAATGAGAAAACCAGGGCCTATAGAAGTTTAAATATCTTCCCAAAGATACCACAGCTAGCAAAAATACTGGCACCAAGATTTTAATCCAGACCTTTTTTTAAAGCAATACTGGGGATTGAACCTGAGCCTGCATACTGAACTACATCCCTCAGGCCTTTAAAATTTATTTATTTATTTATTTATTTATTTATTTATTTATTTATTTATTTTGACAGCGTCTCACTACATAGTTCAGGCTTGCCTTGAACTTGCTACAGTATATAGTATAGTCTGGCCTCAATCCTGTGGCAATCCTTCTGCCTCAGCCTCCCAAACACTGGGATTAAAGTGTACTAGCACACCTGATATGTTGTGTTTGTTTGTTTTGTTCTGTTTTGTTTTGAGGCAAGGTCTTGGTAAATTAACTGGGCTGCACTCAAATTTAGAAACCTTCTAGGTGAGGATATAGCTCAGTGGCACAAGTGCCTGCCTGGCAAGTGCGAGGTTCTAAGTTTGATCCCCCATACCCCAAAAAATCTTCTACCTCTACCTTCCAGAGGGCTGGGGTTATAGGCATGCACCATCAGGCCCAGCTTAATCAAGGCTTCTGATGTACCATGATGCTCTGTTACCTATCATTTATTGAACCCTGGCTATGCAAGGTGCTTTCTCTCTCTCTGTCTCTCTCTGTCTCTGTCTCTCTCTGTCTCTCTCTCTGTCTCTCTCTCTGTCTCTCTCTCTGTCTCTCTCTCTGTCTCTTTAGTATTTCTACTAAACTCTATGGTCAGTGTTTTCATCCCTATATACATATGAGAGTGAGGCTGGTGGGGAGGGGGTTTAAACAGCATGCCTAAGGACCCTGCATGGGCAAGAAGTAGAAGTTGAAGCCAGAAAACAGATGATAGGAAACAGAGAGACAGATGTTTTGCAAATTGAAAGAAGACCAAGAGTGAAGAAGGGGAAGGGAGAGGAGAAAAGGGGACATGAAAAGAATTAAAATGGATTATGTACAGGCACCAGCTCCCCATAGTGAATTGTAATCATTGTGTACTGCAAACATGTAATAATAAAAGTTACAAATAAAAAGAACTTGAAGCAGGCTTGGACTCCGGAGCCTCTGGTCCTCTCATTCCTATCCACCTCCCTGTCCTGCCTCCTTCAAGCACATGAGAAAGGAGAAGCCAGCCCTGAGGGCCAGCAAGGCCACCAGGGAAACTGCCTGTCCTGCAACAAGGTGTTTCCCCGCTCCCAACAGGGAGCCAGAGAATCGGTATATTCAGATTCTGCCTGCTAAGAAACGAGAGCTGCATCTCTGTTATAGCAGTTAAGCCCAGCTCAGCAAGGATTCTCAGACCTGCCGCAGACACCCACATTTTCTCATTTTTATGATTCCTGTGATTTTGGTGTGTACATCCAACACCTTCCTTTGCAAAGCCCACACTGGTCTCCTGTTACCACTTTGTTGCCTAGAAGCCATATTTTTTTTTTCCTCTCAGAATATGTCATGTAAGAGTTTGAACTCTGGGGCTGGGGATTTAGCTCAGTGGCTTAAGTGCCTGCCTGGCAAGTGTGAGGTCATGAGTTCAATCCCCGGTACCAAAAAAAAAAAAAAGTTTGAACTCTGGAGCTAGATGCTCAAGACCCAGCCCCTTCATTTACTGTACATCAGCTTTGTGGCTGTTGGCAAGTTACTGAACTCCCTGTGCCTCAGTTGCCTTTTCTGTAGGGTAGGATCGATGTACCTACTTCCTACCAGCTACTGTGACAATAAGAGAATGCATGAACCCATCTTCAACGCTGTTTCTTCCTAGCAGCAGTCACAGATCTGGCTCTGTCAAGAGTGTGGCCAGATCCCCAAGGGACCAGCAGTACCTCAACATAATACTGATATCTGGGTCTTGGTTTTGATTTACTTATTCTATTTGCCCCTGTCCCTGGTTATCAAGGAAATTCATCCATGTGAACTCAGCCAACTAACTTGATTCCTTCATCCTCAATTTCTATATTTATAAATTAAGATTAATAACAGTCCCTGCCTCTTAACATTGAGGTCAGGGGTAGTGGAAGGGGCTGGCCTATGATAAGTGTCCATTTAGTCAGTCCTGCTATTAGCGACAGCATCCGAGCAGTCAGCCCTACAGCATGGCACAGATGTTCTGGTGACATGCCTCTGTTGGCCTCTCTTTGTGAAGCGCCAGATGCTCAGACTGCAGAACTATGGCTGTCCACCACTGCCAAATGGGAATGGTAAATTCTATTCCTGGCCGTTTTACTAAGTGTGTGCAGAACACACACACACACACACACACACACACACACACACACACACCCTTGTCTTGTTCTGGGAATCAGACCCAGGTCCTTGGGCATGCTAAGCAAGTACCCTACCACTAAGCCACATCCCAGCCCATGTGGAGAGAGAGCCTTTGTACTAGAAATGGCTGCAGTCAGTGCTGAAAGAGGCCTGCAAGCCTAGGGGAGTGGGGTTAGGAAGTCAGAGGTCATTTGGCGGGTGTGCGTGCAGTGCTGGAGAAAATCCAGCATGATGGGAGAAGTTCTACCCATACTCTTGAGAAAGCTAGGTCTAATGGAAACTGAAAGCCTTTTATCAGAACCCCTGGCCCTACATTTCTTACCCGCAAACATAGCCTGCGTCTCCTCACTGTGAGTTTGCTGAGTTTCTCAGCACAGTGCCCATGTACATGCCACTGTGGGGCTCCAAAGACCAGTTAGCCCAAGGCTGATGGCGGCATCTCCGGCATCCCTGATGCAGTGTGCAGCCACTAATGCTTATGATGACGGGTCGGCATCCTGTCGGATCTGCTTAACACCAGCACTTAAATAACCAAGCCACATGCATTTGGATTTAGTCACCATAGGACAGTCTCTGGAAATACAAGTGTTACATGTATAAAAATTTGGTCATATAGTTGAAGTAAAAACCTTACAAGAGCAAAATAATAAATGACAGTCAATGTTCAAATGAGAAGATAAGTGGCCATTAATCTGAATATTAAACTATGAGGTTGGCTACCTCTTGAGAGGAATAATGTATTTTTTTGATGCAAAGGGCAGTCTAGCAGCTGATGGTACTACGAGGCTATTGAGGGGCTGGAGATTTAGCTCAGTGGCGTAAGCGCCTGCCTGGCAAGTGCAAGGTCATGAGTTTGAGTCTTGGTACCAAAAAAAAAAAAAAAAAAGTTATTGGTGTGTATCACGTGACTATTGAGGCCCTATACTTTGAAAAGACTGTGATTATTGGATTTTTGCAATACTAGGGATTGAACCACTGAGTTACATCCCCAGCAGTTTTTATATTTTGAGACAGGATCTTGCTGAGTGACCCAGGCTGGCCTTGAACTCATAATCCTCCTACTTCAGACTCCCAAGTAGCTGGGATTATAGTGCCACTGCACCTTGTTATTGTTTTGTTTTTTAGTAAAATGACTGGGATTATAGTTCAGTGGCATATTGCGTGTCTGGCAAGTGCAAGGTTGTGAGTTCAATTCCTGGTACCATAAAAAAATAAAATGAATTTTTCTTGATGGTGAATTTTGCTTTAGCTACATGTTATTTTTGGAGTGCTGGATGATAGGACCCAGGCATCCTGCACGCTAAGCATACGCTCTACCCAGTCCCAGATACTTATTTTCAACACTCGGCTGGCTGGAGGCTGCTCTTGGTCTATTTCTCTTGCTCAGTCACAGAGGTCCTTCTCAGACTTTCTTTTGTTTTTTTTTTTTCTTCTGTACTGGGGACTGAACTCATGACCTTGTGCTTGCCAGGCAGGCACTTAAGCCATTGAGCTAAATCCCCAGCCCTCTTCTCAGACTTTCATCGTGGAGTACTCGGTTCATACCACTTAAGGTGTCCCCAACTAAAAAATTGTCTGTCCACTAGGAGACACGGTGGCCTTGTCCCTGAAGAAGTTCCTGAAGCAAGACACCTATGACGTGTACCTCACTCTGTCTGACCATGGCAACAATGAGCAGCTAACAGTGATCAAAGCCACCGTGTGTGACTGCCATGGCCACGTGGTGTCCTGCCCCCAGCCCTGGAAGGGCGGCTTCATCCTCCCCATCCTGGGCGCTGTCCTGGCTCTGCTGCGTGAGTATCTGGTGATGGCATAAAGAGATCTGCCTCTTCTACTTCCTGGGGCTAAGGGGCCACCAACACGGCCCACATTCTCCAAATTCTTCTCATTCCAGGAGTGTCATTCAGTCTAGTTATTTCTGGGCGCTTCTGGAATATGTCAGGTGTTGGTGCACAGTGAGCAAGCAGGCTTGACCCTCCTGTGATGAACCCTGAGGCTGGAGCTGTGGTCTGGGTGGTCTCTATCTGGATAATGAGCAGTACCAGGAATTTGTTAGGCAGATTCTCTGACCTCACCCCAAATCTGGTGACCCAGAAACGGAAGAATGAGACCCAGTAATCTGTGTTTTAACAAATGCTCAAGAAGTTCTGATACATGCTAGAATCTGAGAACTTACTGGCCTGAGGAAATGGGTATAGCATGAACTTAGCATACACAAGCTTGAGTTTGATCCCCAGCACCACCAAAACAAAACAAAAAAATGAATTTCTTTGCTCTAAACTAGAACTTATCACAGTTGCTTTTTTCCACTCTTTCATTTGGTCCTTACACAGAAAACCAAATATGAGTGTAAATCTGGGCATGGTGGCTCATGCCTATAATCCCAGCACTTGGGAGGCTGAGTGAGTCAGGAGGATCATTGCAAATTCAAGACCAGCCTGAGCTACAAAGTGAGCTCAAGGTGAGTCTAAAATGCATAGTGAGACCCTGTCTCAAAAATAGTGTGAAAAGAGCAAGTTTTCGTTAATCAACATACAGGACACCAAGCACAACTTTAGGCACTGGGGTGAAGTGCTTCCCAAAAACAGCAGAGCGCTGTCCTCCCGGAGCTTACATTCCAGTGCAGGGTGCCCAGCAGAGAAACGGGTGTTGCTGTAGAGCGGGAGAGAGTGGGAGCAGGGGTGTCCTGTTAAGATGGCATAAGAAGTCTGCAGTTTTTAGCAGGATGAGCAGAAAAGCCTGTGAAGAGTATATTCGAGTAACAGCTGAAAGAGGCAAGGAAGCCAACCGTGCAGAAATCTAGGGCACAACAAATGCAGAAACGCCGAGCCAGCTTTGTGCTTGGTGCATGGAAACAGCAATGACTGTGGTGGGAAAAGCAAGAGGGAAAAAGTAGGAAATGAGGGCAGAGAGATGCTAGCTGAAGCGAATCGTCATGTTGGGCCTTGTAGGCAGCTGTGAGAACTCTGGTTGAAGTGAGAAGTCCTCGAAAGGGTTAGAGCAGAGCAGTGGTGTAATTTGACCTACGTTTTGCAGGCTTCTTACTGACCAGACGGTAGGGAGGCAGAGGTGGAGGTAGGGAGAACATCTGGGAGGCCAATTCCATAATCCCGGCTGAGACAATGGTTGGGGGCTCGGAGAAAGATGGCAGTATTCAAGATGTCAGTGCGGACTGGAGTCACAGAAAGAGCCAGTGGCGAATCCCAGGCTTGGGCCTGAGCAAGTTGAAATATGGAGTTTGTTTACCAGTTTGGAAAGGACATTGGCAAGAGATTTGCGACTGGGCAGTTAGACATGTCGGCCTTGGCTTTAGGTGATAAATCCAGTTGATCTCTTAACCTTCCCCCCCTCCAGTGAGAAGGAAAAAAGAGAAGTGAAGTTACCATCTATGTGTAGCCTGAGAACTTTGAATTTCCAAGGAAGGCTAGGTCTGTTGTCTGGGCAGAGAGGCAGTGTGGTTCCATCAGAAAACAGTTGCAACTCAAAGCAGCGGCCTCATCCTCTCACATGGAACTGCCAGGAGGGGGGCAGGGGAGCCCCCGTAACACAGAGTTAACTGGGTATAGTCAGATAGCTAGGGAGAGCACAAGGCCTTGGCTGGCCAGTTCCCCCAGTGTACAAATAACCCTGCCAGCCTTCAAACCCGTATCACTAAGTCAATCCCTGTCTTAGAATTGCAACATAGCATTTGCACCCAAGATCAAATTACTGCACCATAGCCTGCCAAGGGGGGTACATGCCTGTAATCCTATACTTAGGAGGCTGAAGCAGAAAGATCTCAAGTTCAAGGCCAGCTTGGGCTACATAAGTGAGACT
>PVJX010025083.1:0-27341 GCA_004027295.1 Dolichotis patagonum | reverse complement strand
TACATGTAAATGTGTGAGATATATATATATATATATATATATATATATATATATATATATATATATATAATAGAAAATAAATAGAAAGTAGAGAGATCTTTTCCACGTCAATGGGAGAGTAAGAGATGGAGGGAGGAGGAGGGAAAAAGGATGAAAAAAGCACTAAAGGAAAAAATGATAAAAATAGAGCTTTTGCAAATGGGAAGGGGACCAAGAGTCAGAAGGAGTATAGAGGGAAGGGAGAGGTAGAGGACAAAAAAGAGAATTAAGATGTATTATGTACATGTATCAAGTCCCCATGTTAAATGTAATCATTATGTATTGCAAACAGGTACTAATAAAGAGAAAAATAAAATAGAAATAAGAAAAGTCAAATTATCTGCTTGCAAAGATGTAATTCTATATATAGCAAAACCAAATTCAGTAAAGTGCAGGATACAAAGACAACCTACAAAATGATAACCACCAAAATATAAAACACCAGAAAATAACTTTAACCCAAGAAGTAAAAGTTCTGCCATGAAAACTGTTAAATACTGATGAGAAAAGTATTGCAAGAATATTGTTAAAAACATCCATACATCCCAAAATGATTCACAGATTCAATGCAATCCTTTTACAAATACTAATGATATGCTTCATAGAAGTAGAAAAGAAAAAACCCACCATTCATATAGAAACACAGAAGACACCCAAACAGCCTTGAACAAAAAGAATAAAGGTAAAGGTACTATACTATATGACTTCAAAATATAATATAAAGTTGTATTAGTCAAAGCACCATAGTAGTAGCATAAAAACAGACACAGACCAATTGAACAGAATCAAGTGTCTAAAAATAATTCCATGCGCCTAGAACTGACTGATTTTCAACAAAGGTGCTAAGAACACATGTTGGAGAAAGAACAATTGTTTTACCATGCTGGAAAAGTTGGGCTTCCACACACAGAACAATAACAATGAAACTGTTTCTTATCATTTATAAAACAAATTCAAAAAGGATGAAAGATTTAAATGCAAGACCTGAAACATTAAACTACTAGAAGACAACAGAGAAAATGCTGTAGCACACCGGAATGAGATTTTTTTTTTTTTTTGGATAAGACCTCAAAAGCACAGGAAACAAATTGAAACACAGACATATGGGATTGTATCAAATGAAAAGGCTTCTGCACATCAAAGAAAATAATCCTCAGGACTGAGGATATGGCACATCCATGGCTTGCCTAGGATGTGCAAGGCCCTGGGTTCCATTCCTACAATGGGAAGGGGGTTGCAATATCAGAGTGAATAAACAACTTACAGGAGAAAATGTCTAACAAAAGATTAATATCCAAAGCATTTAGGCAACTCCCAAAACTCAACACCAAAAGCCAAGTAACTGTATTTTAAAATAGGTAACAAAACTAAATAGACACTTTCCTAAAAAGAGGACACATAAATGGACCAAGAAGTATATGAAAACATCATTAATCATCAGGAACATTAAAACCACAGTGCACTATTACCTCACTGCATTAAGAATTGCTATTATTGAAAAGACAAATGATAAGGGCTGGTAAGGATTTGGAGAAAAGGGAAGCCATGCACACTGTTGTGGGGGAATGTAAACTAGTACAGCCACTATGGAAAACTGCATGAAGGTTGTTCAAAAAATTAAAATTAGAACAACTGTTTGATCCAGCAAACCCACTCCTTGCTATATATCCAAATGAAATAAAATCAGTATGTCAAAGAGGCATCTGGACACCAATGTGCACTACAGCACTGTTCACCACTGCCAACCAAAATCAGTCTGTTTCAAACTAATGAATGCATAAAGACAAGGTGATGCACATACACAATGCAGCACTAGTTAGCCATAAAGAACAATTAAATTTTGTCATTTGTGATAACAAAGATGGAAATGGAGATCATGACATTAGGTAAAACAAGCCAGCAACAAGAAGACAAGTACCACATTATCTCTCTCATATGTGGAATCTAAAAAAGTTAATCTTATAGAAGATGATAGTGAAGTGCTGGGTACCAGAGGCTGGGGGCAATAGGAGGGAGACGTTCTGGTGTGCTACTGTTTAACAGGGTCACTGTAGACATTAATTATGTATTGTGTACCCCAGAAGCTAGGAAAAAGATATTGAATGTTTTCACCATGTAGCTGTTTGAGGAGATAGCTAAGTTTAACTTGACTTATGCATTAAACAAATTATTATTATACATGGATCAAAACATCATAGTTGGCCCTATTAATATGCACAATTTTTGTGATGTTGGAGATTGAACCCAGGGCCTCATGCATGCCATGCAAACACTCTGCCATGGGGATGTCCAGTGCGCTTTTGTGTTTTTGCTGTTGTTGTTTTGACCTAAAATCTTTCTATGTTGCCTAGGCTAGCCCAGAACTTCTAGGCTTAAGTGATTTTCTGCCTCAGCCTCCCAAGCAACTGGAACTGGGGCCAGCTAATGTGTATAATTTGTATGTGTTTATGTATCAGTTTAAAAAATAAAGATATGGAATGTTATTAGGAAAACTGGTGATATTTAAAACCACCTATGGATTACCTAGCAGTATTTTATGGATTTTATATATACTGACTGTGTAAAAGAATGCCCAAGGAAATACCTACTGAAGGAACATCATGTGTATAATTACTGTCAAATGGTTAGGAAAAAATATCCACACATACAAAAGAAAAGATGATAATATAAATGTGATAAAATTTTGACAATTTAGGAATCTGGGTAAAGAATATACAGAAATCTTTGGTACTTTTCTTACAACTTTCCTGTAAAGTTGAAATCATTTCAAAATAGAATGTTAAAAAAAACCAGTAAAGCTAGTAAATAAAAGAATTAAGACAGGGACAATATCTAAAACTCAGAAAATCAGGTAACAGGAAAGCCAATCAATCAAACAAGTGACAGGAAAAGGGAAAAGAAAGCATGGCAAATAGAAAGCAAAAGCATAATAATGGCAGAAATAACACTGCAACACATATCATAGAACAATATTAAAATGACTGTATTATGCTCACATACTGACAGGTGTTCTAATTGTTTAAAACTGAATAACTCAAGATCTTGCTATATTTTAAAAGACACATACCTGAAACAAAATAAATGAGGAAGGTTGCAAATAAAGGAACAAAAAAGTTGCAGCAAACAAACATGTTAATCACAAGAATAATATACAACAGGCAGTGGCAGAAAATGCTGGCTGCCTATTCCAAATATCCATTCTTTCCTCTTCCCACTGGGTAACATAATGCCAACCTCTATCCTAGACACAGCTATCTGAAATAAAAGAGTAGGTTTTTTAGCCTCCTGGTTGCTTAAGCATTATCCCTGAACTTCAGTCCAGGAAACAGATGGAAATGCTTGTTTTCTGGGACCGCTAGCAAGATCACTTACTGGAAATCAGCTGAGTGGGGATGGTACCCTTCCTGCTCTCCTAGCCTTCCTCTTGTTTCTGACCCTCAAAGGATGTACTGGTTGGAGTTCCATGAGGATACCTTAGGATGGTAACCACGTACCAAGATGCTGAAGCAAAAGAGAGAAGCTAGATGAGAACTCAATCAAACTTCCCCATGGAGTCAACACTGAGCCTGACCACTGAATTGGATTCAGTTCTCATCCAGTTCAGTTCGTGACCAGAATCGTGGGAAAAATCAAGTTCATGAACTGAGGTAGCACATATGCTGCTGAGTCACATCCTGATAAGAATAAATATGTTCCTTAGAACGAAGTCAAGATATAAATAAACAGGACAAAGAGGCTATTTCATATTATTCAAAGAAAAACACAGCAAAAAGATATAATAGTTATGAGCTTATATGCTCGATACACTAATAAAACAACTTCAAAAGATATACATCTGACTAAATTTAAGTGAATAAATTTAGTTGGGGATGAGAGGTTTACACAAACCTCTGAGATAGCTAAAATGAAAACCACAAACAAAAGGCTATAAAGATTGATACAACACAAAGATATTCTAACAGGATATAAGGAACTTGTACCTGAGGAAAAAATAAATGTATTTTCAATCCATATAAAAACACAAACATAGATTATGTTTTACAGTCAGAGGTCAGAAAACTTTTTTGGAAAAGATAAACAGCAAATATTTTAAACTGCAGGCCACAGGCTGTCACAAACGGTCAGCTCTGGAACTGTAGCTGGAAAGTAGTCCTAAATAACATCCAGACAAATAAAACATTTTACTAATATGGCCAACCTGGCCAACAGCACACAGCTTGTAGACTCCTGCTGTAGGTAACAATGGAGAAAAATATACACACACTCCATGAAGATAGTATCACAGACTACAATCACTTACCATAATATAGCATTAAAATTAACATAATAACCCAAGTACTCAGGAGGCTGAGGCAGGAGGATTGCCATGAGTTTGAGGAAAGCCTGAGCTACAAAGTGAGTTCAAGGCCAGCCTGAAATACATAGTGAAACTATCTCCAAAAGACAAAAAAAAAAAACTTATGCCCTTCAGTACATATACCTAGATATTTAAAAATGCTCCTGGGTTTAAAAATTTTAAATTTGAGGGGCTGGGGATTTAGCTCAGCAGCGCAAGCACCTGCCTTGCAAGTGCTGGGTGGTGAGCTCAACCCCAGTACCAATTTAAAAAAATTAAATTTAAAAATAACTTGAGTTGAAAACAAAAGTGGAGAATATAAATGATTTACAAGTAAACAATCAAAAAACTTTAGGACTATCATGTATCAAAACACATCAGGCAAAAGTGAGGAAGAAA
This sequence comes from Dolichotis patagonum, assembly GCA_004027295.1. NCBI lineage: Eukaryota > Metazoa > Chordata > Mammalia > Rodentia > Caviidae > Dolichotis > Dolichotis patagonum. The sequence continues at coordinate 22,567 of PVJX010025083.1, read as the reverse complement.
ATTTATGGCCTTAAATACATTTGTTAGAAAACAAAGAGGACAGAAAATTAACTTTGTTTTCACCTCAAGAATCTAGAATGCAATAAGAATAATATTCCATTGTACACACACATTATATTTTATTTATTCATCCATGTGTAAATGGATACTTGGTCTGTTTTCATGTAGCTACTGTGAGTAATGCTGCTATGAACTTGGATGTACAGATGTTTACTAAGACCCTCCCTGCTTTCAATTCAAAACATATATACCCAGAAGTTCATTGGCTGGACCATACAGTACCATTAATTCTATTCTTACACTATTGTCATTCCCACTAACAGTGTATGAGTGTTCTCCACATCTTTGCCAATACATGTTATTTTCCAGTGTTTAACAGTAACCATCCTAACAGTGTGGGATAGTATCTTATTGTACTTTTTAGTTGCATTTCTCTAATGATTCATGATGCTTTTATCTTTTGGGGGGCTTATTGGTCATTTTTGTTTTGTTTTGTTGGTTGTTTCTTTTTGAGACAGAGTCTCACTATGTAGTCCAGGTTGTCCTTGAACTCACTATATAGCCCAGGCCAGCCTTGAACTCATTGTGATCCTCCTGCCTCAGTCTCCCAAGCACTGGGATTACAGGTATGCACCACCACACATGCCATTTTATGTATCTTCTAGGGAGAACTATTTAAATTTTTGTCCATTTTTCTCCCCCCAGGATTTTTAGAGTGTGACAAAACTGTACATATTTAAAATATACAGCCTGAAATTTTATAAATAAATTTGTGTTGTGATGTGGTTATCCCAAATGTGTCGATCATCTCACAGAATTACCTTTTGTATGTGTGTGCATGTATGTGTGGTTAAAAAAACAAGTATACACTCTAAGCCAATGTGTTATTAACCATAGTTACCATATTGCAAATTAGATCTCCAGAATTTATTTATTGTGTAATGGAAAGTCCACACCTTTTAATCAGGCATGATGGCCACATTTGTAATCCAAGCACTCTGGGATGCTGAGGCAGGAGGACTACAAATATGAGTTTAATCTGAGCAACTTAGTAATTTAGTGAACTCTGTCTCAAAAAGAACTGAGGATGTACCTCAGTGAGAAGGTCCTGGTTCAATTCCCAATACTGTAAAAAATAAAAACTTCATACTGTTTAACCAAAATGTTACCCCCCACCCCACAACTATTTTTGTACTGAGTCTGACTTCTTTAGATTCTATGCATGAGATGATGCAGTGTTTGTCTCTTTTTGTCTGGCTTATTTAACTTCACATAATTGTTCTCTAAGTTTACCCATGTTGCTGTAAATGGTAAGGTTTTCTTTTGAAGACTGAATAATGTACATCTATATGTGAGATTTTCATTATCTATTCATCTGTCAATGGACATTTAGTTTTTGGCCATATCTTGATAGGCTACATGACACTGCAATGAACATGGGAGTACAAAAAACTTTCAAGACATGATTTCAATTCCATTGGATATAATCTCAAAAACATCATTGTTAGATCATACAGGAATTCTACTTTTACTTTTTTCGGACTCCACCTATTGTTTTCCATTTGATTTCTACCCACCAACAGTGTACCAGGATTCCCTTTTATTGACATCCTCACCAACACCTGTAATCACTTGACTTTTTCATAATTAGTCATTCTGACACATGTGAGATGGTGTCTTCTTGTAACTTGGACTTGCTTTTCCCTGATTATTAGTTATGCTGAACATCTTTACATATTTTGTTGGCCCTTTTTTATGGCTTATATCTAAACATCCCACCAGAGTCTCACGTGCTCATAGGTGGGGCTTTTTGAAGCTGGCCAGATCTCAGGCAGTGGTGTCAAACCTATGACACGTGTGCCACAGCAGGCAGGCAGAGCCCTCTCTGTCAACACAAGCCAAGTCACCCCCAAAAGCTGAGCATCAGATAATGGTCATTCTTCTCTAAACTAAAACCTCAGTGTTCAGGTTTAGTTGCACTATTGATACTTTGCAATAAATAAGTGGGTTTTGGGTTGCAGTTTGGGTACTTGGTCTCCAAAAGGTTTGCCATCACTGATCTAGGGTGTGTGACACTGGGATTAAGAGTGCATGTTATAAATTAGTACACTGATTGGAATTAGCATAGTTCTTGATGTGGATGAATGGATTTCTTGAAGACAGAAGCCCCACTCTAGGCGTATCAGGTACCACCAAAAAAGGCTTGTAGCCTAAATGGGATAAAATCGAAAGGCCAACTCATTGCTGAAGTAGAATTGCACTCCAATTTTATTTGCATTTTCCAAATGACTGATGTTGCTGAGCATCTTTTTATGTGCTTTTTGGCCATTTATATCACTTGTGTGTGTGTGGTATTGGGGATATGTATCCTTTTTTAGAGAAAAGTATAATCAAATTTTCACTATTTCGCAATTGGATTGTTTATCTTTTGTTGTTGATTGTAAGATTACTTTCATATAATTTGGATACTATAACCTTATCAGATATATAGTTTGCAAATATTTTCTATTTTCTGGGCTCTCTTCTCACTTTCTTTGGTATCTCTAATGTCTTACTTTTTTGACATGTTTTGTTTTATATTTTATAAAGTCTAATTTATCTATTTTTCTTTTGTTATTCATGCCTTTGGTGTCAAATCTAAGAAAACACTGCCAAGTCCAACACCATAAAGATTTTCTTTTAAATGTTCATGGATTTAGCACTTAAATTTAAGTCACTGATTCATTTTTAGTTGGTTTTTGTAGACGGTGAGGTAGAAGTCACCTTCACTCTTATATATGGGTATTCAATTGTCAAAGTACAATTTGTTGAAGAAACTATTTTTTATTCCTTTAATGACAATAGCATCATTGTTGAAAATCAAATGGCCACATAATAGGTGAGTTTACTTTTGGGCTCTTGATGCATTCCTTTCGTCTATATATCTATATTTATGACATTTTTGTACTATTTTGGTTACTGAAGCTTTGAAATAAGTTTGAAATCTCGAAGTATGATTTCTCCAATTTTATTCTCTTTTTCTCAGTGTTAGCTATTCAGTAATCCCCTATGATTCTGTATTCATGAAGAACAGTAGTTTGTGATTTTCCCTTTTTGCCTCATTTAGCTTCAATATCAGAGTAATGTCAGTGTTAATACACTGCTTAAAGAAGTGTTCCTCCATCCCCTAAAATGTGTGGTAGAATCACCTTATATAGCCATCTGTTCTTGCATTTTTCTTTTAGGGAAGTTTTAGATATCTGTCAGTTGCTTCACATACTTTGAGAACTATTTTACATTAAGATGTGTTATGTACATCTACCAACTCCCCATGATAAGTGTAATCATTAAGTACTGCAAACATATAACGGCACAAAATTTTAAAAGTATATAATTACCATATCTTGTTGGAGTGACACTTTTATCACTATATACATTAGTTCCCCTTTATCTGTGGGGGATACACTCCAGGATCCCTGGTGGATGCCTGAAATTGCAGAGAATATCAAATCTGATATACACTATGTTTTCTCCTATACATATATGCAAAAGTTTAAGATCTTTTCCTTCTTAATGGAGCACTTTTCATACATCAAGGCTATAATTTTGGCAGATAGGCACAAAAACCAAATTAACAATAATTTCTTTTTCACAATTTGCCAGATAAAAGAAGATTCATTCTTACCATAGATCTTAGGAACCTGAGGGTGGACTTTTTTTCTTTCCCTATTTTCGTTATTGGATGTTCCTTGCATGTGTGCCACCTAGTGGCGTCAGTAATGAACCTAAGTGGTAATATATTGATTATTTCCACTCTCAACTGTGCTAATTAGAATCATACCCATGCACACAAGGTTGAATCCAGAAACTTATAAACAACTTTATGAAGTTGCTCTATAAACATCATCATTAACAACAATAGAAGCAGCACAGAGTTCTTCTAACAGTGAATATTAACAATGGACTGCCTAGAAAGAAGTATGATGCAATTGATCCTTGGTACCAAAAACAAAAACAAAAACCTAGGGACCAGGGATTTAGCCCAATGTCATAAGCACCTGCCTGGCAAGTGCAAGGTGGTGAGTTCAATCCCTCGTACTGAAAGAAAAAGAAAAAGACCTAGAAGAGAACTTCCCAGTACCTGATGCACCTGGTAGTGTGAATAATATCCACATCCTAAAAGTTGCCAGAAGCAAGAGAAATTTCTGAAAGCTGTCAGAGGGAGGGCAATAGTACCCTACAAAAGAAGAACTGAACTGGCAAAAGACTTATCGATAACACTGGATGATTAAACACAACAAAACAATGCCTTCAAAGTTTTGAGGGGAGCCAGGTATGGTGGTGTATGGCTATAAACTCAGCACTTAGGAAGCTGAGGTAGGAGGACTGCCTTAAGTTCGAGGACAGCTTGGGCTACACAGTTAGTTCAAGGCCAGCCTGAACTACATAGTGAAAACTTTTTTCCCATCAAAAAAATTCTGAGGGGTATAATGTCATTTAGAGTTCTTTACCTATTGAGGTTATCATTAAGAATAAAAACAGTGAGAAATAGGACTGACAAATTAGCTCAAATGGACATCATTCTTAGGAAGTTACCAGAGGATCTCTTCCAGTAAAATGACAGGTAAACCAAGAATCTAGACCACAATGCAGGAAAGTTCCAGGATGTCAGTATCCAAGGAAGAAAGTGAAATCATAGTATACCAGTACACACTGCTTTGTTGCACAGGGAGCAATATTTACATAATCATAATGATACAAATGCTTTATGTTCTACTCTTAGAATTAAAATTTCAGAAAATACAATCAGGGTTAAACCTGAGCAAGCATATAGATGTTTGCATCTTTAAAAACATAAAGACTTACAGTAAAACTGCAAGGAATACTAGTGACTCAGAAGGTACTATTTATTGTCAATTGTTGTTGGAATGAATAGATTAGAAAGTAACCAACAGAAGAATGATAAAAAGTAATGTAACTGACTTTGGAGAAAATGGAGATGGGCTAGTGTAAGTAAACTAAATCTTCATTTTTGAGAACAAGATAACACAATAAGAACAGATTTTATCTAAATTTGGTAGATCAAGAAAGCGTATAAGCATATTATTTACAGATATCAAAGTAAATATCAGAAGAACTAAAAACAAAGTTAGGGAATGGAAGTGATTCTTTTTGAAGAGTGAGACTTATAAACCATTCAATACTATTTTATGCATTATGTATCTATTAGTTTGGTAAAAAATTTAAAATTTTGATTAGGAAACACTTTCATATGATTCACCATATTCCAAAACTACACAGAGGATCCAGTGAAGTCTCACTACCCTCTAGTCCCTCACATCTACTTCCTGTCTCCTGAAGTGACCAATGTATTTCCTTCCAGATACTTCCATATTTACAAGCAAATATGCAGCTGTATCTAATTCTCTTCCATACCTTTGCACAAATGGCAGCATGCTATGTATACTGCCTTTTTAAGAATACTAAGATTCCTCATAATTGTTTATTAAGGCTGTGTATTATTCCACTATATGAATTCCTTATAACTCAATTAGTTCTGTAGAGATGAACATCTAAATTTTTCCCCAATTCTATGTTATTTCAAATAATGCTATAATAAATCAAGCAATGTTATTAAGAAAGCAAAATAAATGTTTAAGATAGCTTGCCTCCATTTCTTAATTCTACAAGGAGCTTGGCTTTCATCTCCTCAGTGCTTATCACAGAGCTTGGCATACAAAAAGCACTCAATTATGATTTGCTAACTTAAGTTGAATTGAAGAAATTGCTAACTTAAGTTGAACTGAAGAAATTAACCTAGTCAAGCATCTCAGTGAAATACTGTAATTCTGAAGTTTATGGCCCAGCAAAGAATCTATAAAAACCTGTAACATTCTGCATATTCAGTCTCTACATTTCAGTTCATCAGAAAGAAAAACTAGCAGTGCAAATCAGTTTAGGATATGTGGAAAAATACTGTGATGTCATTATAGTGAATAGACCACTTATATGAACCTAGCCCTACACCCTGAATATCTAAGCTGCCATAAAGATTCTAATTCTTTGTACAGCTGTCAGTGGTATACCTAGAAATACAGAGTTGCTGTTGTCTTACAAGTAACAGGAATAAAATGAAACAATCAACTCCTCTGACTGAAAATCACCCAATCACCCTACACACGTCTTTGTCATACTTACTCTGAGCTCTTCTGGGCCTGTATGGATTGGAAGCAAGTGTACAGTACCCGGCCAGTCTGTTTTTTTATAAAAAGGAAACAAATGTTACACAAAGGATTAATTTTTGGTGTTATTTTAAAACTATTAAGATGCAATATTTGTACATCTTTATGGAACATATTATAATAATTCAACATATGTATAATAATGAAATCAGAGTATTTCTATCTCTTCAACCATTATTCATTGCCATATGTTAGAAATTCAATAGTAATTTAGTAGTCCCTAAAACCCACAGGCCCTTCTGTAAGTGGAAAGTTAAAGGAGATTCTGAAGATAAAATACGGCACAATCAATTTCTGTAAGAAAGATCAACACAAGATGTTCACAGTGATATATATCTGCTCATGTGACAGGACACCTAGCAAATGTAAGAACCACAACATTCAAACTGCTATGTTGGAAGCTGACAAATTCATTTAACAACCACTTGTGATAATAATAAATAAATAAAATTATGATGACAAGGCAGAAAGTATTTTTAAATAAAATGCAAAGTTTAAAATATTGAACTTCAATGTTTCTGGAAGTGGTTTTATGGAGACTATTCATTGTTATGGATTAAAAACTGGTGGTCAACTTAATGCCAGCTGTATTACATCACCATGGTACTGAGCGTAGATGTTCCACCTGAGGAAAGTTGCCAGCATAAATAGAGATGTGGAGAAGCTAGGCGTTAGGGTGTTGAGGTGTTGAGGCATTGTGGGTTCTCCTATGTGTTGCTGTTTGAGCAGTTGGTTCTCCTGGAGAAGCTCTGGTCCTCACATCAAGAATTGCTTCCTGGCTCCGGAGGGAAAGACGTGTGCCGCTTGGTCTCCAGGATGAACTCGTCACGCTGGCTTCCTAGTATGTACTCGACTGTGCTTATTGTCAGAGGAGCTCAGGGCCTCCATGTCGCTGTGGATGGCTGTGGTGCTTTGCCTACCAGCACAGCTCCTTCACCCTGCTGGCATAGACTTTCTAGCTTTCACCACTGACCTTTGGGGCTTCCCAGCACGGATCCATATAAAGGACTGGCGTAAGTCCTTCTCGTGGGCTCTAGACCTCCAGTGGGACTTGTGGGAGGCATTGTCATGAGCTCTTGGTCTTCATCTGGACTCATGTGGGACATCATTGTGGGATCCAGGCCCTTGGCTGAATATGCTATGTCTTTAGGGTTGTGGACAGATTTCCTGCACTTTCTTGTGCTAATTCTGGGTGACCATCATAAAAATATTACAAATTCCATGTCCTGATTCTAATTGTTCTCTGCACAACCCCTGACTACAACATTAACAACATATATTCTAAAAATGTAACTAATCTGAAAACTGACTATCTCTACTTCCACCACTGTGGTCAAATTTCCAACACCTCTTACCTAGATTACCACAACATCTTCCTCAGTGGTTTCACTGATGCCATGAACCCTATCCCTACCCACCCCCTTCCAGTCTGTTACCATTACAGAAGCCACAGAAATCACATGAAAATACAAAGTCACTCTCTAGTGGTTTCCCAACTCGAGAGCCAAAGCCAAGGAAAGCCCTGCAAGATCTTGAATTCATTATCTTCTAGCCCTCACTTAGGATGAGCAAATGAGTTAACATCCCAACAGGGATACTGCCAAGAGGGAAAGTGGATAATGAAACAGGACACTGGGACAACAGTGTTCTCTTAACATGCCACATTCATTTGGGGTCTTTACCCTGGCTATTTCCTCTGCCTGTAATATTGTTGTGCTCTGAAACCCACAAGACTTGCTCCCTCGCTTTCTTTGGATACTGACGCAATAGCCCTTCTCACTGATACCTTGCCCCGGTCATCCCATTAAATTGCAAAGAGATTTTTCTCTACTCTGTGTGTAAACATACACACGTGCACACACTACTACCTTTGTGTTTTTATCCTCTATGAAACAGGAAAAAATAAGACCCACAAAGCCCTGATCCATCATCTGGTACATGGCTTGTGTGCGAACATCTGAAAATAAAAATAAAAACATTCTGTCACTAAACTGTATTTTGCATGCTTCATTTAAAGATATAGTGGCATATAGACCTTCCAAAATTCAAGTTCTATAAGCAATACAGGGACCTATCATAAGGACAATATAATTGCCAAAGTACAAACATTTTGCTAGGTTAAGAAAATATTATGAAAAGTTTGTTATTAGGCAATAAAGTATTCATAACTTAGGCTGCCTAGAGTAGCCTTGCTATGAAATGTAGCACTAAAAAACTGAAAACTTTAGTGGACTTCCTCCTGCCAACTTGATAATTTCCTCCAAAAGGGACTCAAAGAGACAAAAAGGCTTTGGAAGGAGACAAAATTATTACCGGGGGGGGGTCTTTTAATGAGCAGTTTCTAGGAAAGTGATTATACTTGTTACTAAAGAATAGAAGTATGGAGCGCTGGGTATGGTGGCATACATCTCTAAACCCAGCACTCAGGAGGCTGAGGCAGTAGGATCATTGAGTTCGAGACCAGCCTAGGCTACAAAATGAGCTCAAGGCCAGCCGCACTTGAATAGTGAGACCCTGTCTCAAAAAAAGACAAAAGAAGGAGGAGGAGGAAGAGGAAGAAGAGGAGAACTATTTTGGAGTACATTCTTAGAGGAAGCCTCTACATAGAACTGACTGCAATATAACTGAATTCAACAACCCCAAGAAAAATAAAATCCCACTATTTAAAAGCTATTCAATTTTTAGAAAGGAGATAAAAAGTAAGCATCAAATAACAACATTTGAAATGATTCAACTGGGTTGTCTTAAAACAGTGCTACACAGAAGAGGTCTGTGAACATTTTGTTACCTGTTGTTCGTACAGATAAGGAGCTTAAACTAGAATGCAAATGAATGCAATTTCATCACACAGAAAGCCTCCTGATGGAAAAAAAAAGCTGAACTAAACAATGCACTTAGTGACATAGACAATATAGGTTCAAACCTCAGCTCTGCCACTTAGTTAACCATGTGATCCACTGTGGGGAAGAACTCTAACCCACATCCCACAGGTTACTATAAAGATCAGAGGAAACACTTGTAAACCATTACCACATAGTTAACAATCAGTGCTCACAAAAGTAAAATAAATTAATTCTCCTCAAGCACAGTTATTTTACTTTTTTTCTAGAAAGGCAGGTAGAGAAAAAAAAATCAACCATGATTCTCAAAAAAGGTTACAGAAAGAAAAAGCAGCTTAGTTACATTGTATTGATTAGAGGGACAAAGATGTGCTAAATTATGACAGCCACAACAGCTAATCTGAATTATGTATAAAATAGATTATAAAAACCAATTTTGCAAAATTCACCCTTACACCTTTGAGTCTGCAAAACAAACATGTACTGGACAGTAGTGGTATTTAGCAATCAGTAATTTTCAGTAACTTTATTTTTGGATGTCAGCTGGTTGTCAAGGTTTTAGTCCTGATTCCCTAAATACAGTCAAACCTGGATGCTGAAATTTTATTGTTCACTCTTAAGAATAATTTGACATAAATCATTACTTTTAAAACATGGCAACACAAATCAAAATGACATTTAATGACAGTCAAATTTTGGTTTAAAATAATCATGGTCTATGTAATGAAGAAGGAAAAAGAATATCCATTTCTAAGGCTAATCCGCATTGCAACTTACCAACATGTGAAGGCCAAACAGTTATATGAGGGTGGGAATGATACCAGCCCACAACTCTCATGGGGCGACCTGTTAGTTCAGCCAACCTGTGTGTCTGTCAAGGTATTTTCAAAATGTTTTAATAGGGGCTCAGAAAGCATCCTGAAATTTAAAATAAAGCTATTACAATTTAATAACAGAATGAGATAAAGTTGATACTCAGAATTTCTAATTGCTGAAAGTTTTTTGTAACAGAATCTATATGGTTCCCAGTAATATATAATAATTGTATTATAATTATATAAATGTACATCATACTCTTAATCCAGTTTAGGGCATCTTTGATCATTCAAATGCTGACCACTATTTACCTGCAAAGCAGCCTATTAAAACCCTTGGAAGTTACTGGCGTTATCAACTTGAGAATTATCTGTCCTCCATAACTTCAGTTTTAATCATTTATGAAAAAAGAAATATAAGGCTGTTTTGCTCTTTATTATGTATTTATTTTTGGTGTCGAGGATTGAATACAGGGCCTCACAGATGCTAGGCAAGTGTTGTACCACTGAACGATAACCCCCAGCCCCAAGAATTTTTTTATTCATTTTTCTTTGGCAGGTTCTCAATGTCAGCAACAGCAAATGATATGGTTTCAGTGACCAAATGAACAACTACCTCCTGTTTAGTCACCCCACTTGACTAGAAATATGAAAGATATTTTCCTCTTTTTGTTGTAGAAATAAAAATTTCCAGTAACTATCTTAGGCTAGAATTTGAGAGTATCACCCAAAGACAGTTCCTGCTAGCCTATAAGATGCTGAGTAGTTTTTCTACAAATTACTTATATTAAAACATGATATTCCTTTTTATAAGACTAAGTCTGAAGAACAATACTTTTTAAATGTATTTTTAAATGCTCAAATGCCAAGAGAGTTACTCAACTTCTCTTAGCCTATCTCTTTAGTTGCCTGACACAGCAGTGAAGAATAAATGACGAGAGAGGCACAAGCTTTGTGGTCAGTAAGTGCGGAAGAAATGGCAACTGTACTGTCTGGAAATGGACTAGCTTCAGTTTGAAACTACAATATGTAATCCAAGTAATAAACATTTTTCTATAGTTACATCCTGGGAAGTTTACTTGGGAAAGTATATTTTTGTTTTGTAAATATCAATGGATGGGCTTTCTGCTTTTGGCCAAGACAGATAAAAAAGGATAACAAAGAAATTAGACAAAATACACAAAGCAACAATTTGCATGGACATTGGCCATCATGTAATGAAGGCCACTAGATGGGAAACAAGGTGAGTTCTTGAGACTTCCAGCCCACAGAGTAGGGAGATGTGTTAGTCACCTTTCTTCACTGAGACAAAATATCTGAGATTAAAAACAATTTAAAAGGAGCAGATGGCTGAGCATGGTATGCACTCCTGTGATCTCAGCACTCTGGGGGAGGCCAAGCCAGAATGATTTCAACTTTGAGCCCAGCGTAGGCAACTTAGCAAGACCTTGTCTCAAAATAACAAAGGGTTGAGGATGTAGTTCAGTGGAAATGCCAAGGTTCATCTTCAGTACCACAAAAATACAAAAAGGGCTAAGATTTATTTTGGCTCATGGGCCTGAGGCAAGGTTAACCATCATGGCAGAACATGTGGTAAGCAAAGCTGCTCTTCTCATCACAGCCAGGAAGGAGAAAAACAAAAGAAGAGAGAGAAGAGAGGAAAGAGAAAAGAAAGAAAAAAGGGAGAGAGGGAGAAACAGGGAGAGAGGGGAAGAAAGCACAACAATGAGAGCAAGAGCAAGAGAGATACCCAGAGTTCAGGACATGACACCGCATCAGTTGAGTTTGTGTGGCTGGTGTTTTCATGGTAGAGGGCCAGACAGGACAGAGCTGTAGAGGGATGGACATCCCCAGTGAGTCCTGTTCAGTAATGTAGCAGATCAGCTGTAAGGACAAGCATGTGAAGTAACTACCTGTGGCCTGGAAAAGACATTTCCCCTTAAAAAGATGAAAGGTTAACTGTTAGCGCTCCAAGAGGAGAGTTTAGCAGGTCCTACCGGGCCCTCAGGGACCCTATCATCAAGGGCTGGGCACTGCCCTCAGGAAGGTCTGGCCTAAGGGCTGCGGCCCTCACTCCACACCAGGTTACTCTCATTGTATTGTATCTCACTATGTGGCAAGACTCCTTTCTTCTAAGAAAAGTCTATGGCTGTCCAACAACTGACTTCTTAAATGCCAGACTCTACTTCTACAAGGACCAGCCATTCAAATAAAGACACGTTCTTCCTTAAATCCCACCTTGCCAAAACACGAGGAAGAAATTAAGATTGATAAACATGACTGTGAACAGGTAATTCTTCATACATATGCATCCAGGAGCCAGCAGCTCACCCTCAAGGCCAGACTCAAAGGGCTCAGCCGGCCCCAGAGCATACAGGCACCTGGAACACCACTGGTGCATGAGGCAGCCATCAAGAAAGATGGCCAAGGGTAAAAAACAATACCAGGCATAAAAAGCAGTAGCAAAATGTAACCCTTAATGAGGAAACAAAAATCAGACTAGTGGTTGCCAGGAGCCAAGGTCAGTGAAGCACAGGAGGTAGGGGTGATTATGAAAAGAAGCAAGAGGGAGGTCTTTAAAAAGGACAACTTTGTGTCCTTACTGATGTGATTACTGTAACTTCACATGTGAGAAAACAGCACAGAACCATACAGATTGTAGCAATATCAATTTCCTGGTTTTCCCATTGGGCTATAAATATGTAACCTATAAACTATAGGGGAAACCGGATTAAAACTAGAGACTGTCCATAAATCTATAATTATTTCAAAATAGTTTTTAAAAAACAAGATGTAAAAGATATACACTAGAGATTGATAAATCTGACTACATAAAAAATGTAAAAAGAACAGCTTATTAGGGAATAACCACACAGACATAAATAAACTGGAAAAATCACTATCCCTATTACATAAGGCCTTCTTACATACAGTACCTATAAGTTATTAAGAAAAAGATTAGCAAATCAATAGAAAAATGAACAAAGGAATTAAACAGGTAATTCAGAGAAAAATACAAATGATTCTTAAAAATGAAAAGCATATCAAGTTTACATACAATAAGATACAAATTAAAATTCTAAGAAATAAAACAGCTTTTACTAACCAGATTGGCAACATTACAAAATTCTACTATGGCTAGTCTCATGAGGAGCCATGGCATTGTGGGAAAGAGGTGTTGTCACGTGACCCAGGCCCCAGCTCTGCACATGGATGGAGCCAGAAGCGTAAAAGCTGCCAGGTTGCTGGGCTTGTAGCTTCTTCACAAATGCCAGCATCTGCAGCCAGGCTTATGCTTTCTACCAAGATGACTGCATGCTTGGGATTCAGTACAACAGGTCTTTATTCTAGATGTTACTGAATCATTCAAAGTTGCAATTGGTAAAGATTCATCTGATGAAGAGACACCTTAGTAACTAAATCAACTGATTTCATTTCTTCAAGAATAATGTGGTGAAATATGTAAGAAGTAGACAAGATGAAATCAGGAGGCTCCACTAGAACAAAATGCTTTTTCCCTATACTGCTGCAAGATTTTAAGTGGCACTTAAAGCTTGTACTTTCTAGTGACAAGATTGCCACGTAAGAAATGCTACTTTTAAACCTTCATCTAGGTGGAAAAGAAAATGAACTAAAATCATATTCTGTTAAAATCAATACAGAACTCCTTAAAAACAGTTAAGAAGGAGGGCCTGCAGTTGCTACGAATGATGACTCCACACCTGACCAGATTTTACTGCTACTGATATAGCAGAATTGACACTATATTTACAAACTCTGTGATGTACTGAAAGTTACATCAGCCTGAAAAGGCAGCAGAGTTAAGACTATAAAGATAAAAATCATGAAGAACAGGAAATTACACAAAATGACTAAAAATATATAAAATGAAAATGTTACAATAGATGTATATTTCGATGATTGCTGCTGTTAAATATTTGCAAAATCTCTAGTTTTATTGAAAGCTCAAAAGTAGGTTCTAAAGTGAACATAAAGGACAAGTATATTTGAATACTGCTTAAAGAATTATCTGAATAGCAGGGATATGTATTATGGATATAATTAATTTGTAATATTGTTAACATTTTAAAGACACTCAGGAGATTCCACATCTTTTTATATTTCTAAGGAAAGATTATAAAATATAAAGTTTCTTAGAGCAAAGCCTTCACCAGACATAAAGAAATACTCCATGTTAGTGGTGGTGAAAACTATGGCACACTTTCTACAGCAGGCTTTTCATTATCACTGAAAGCTCTAAAAGGTTTACCATCACTGTCCACATGAATTTTGAGTGTATGAATTCTAGAAACTAAAATCTAGGACCTGAGAAGTAAAAACAAACATTGTTCCTTCTACATGTCCATGTCTGATTGGGATAAAAAAAGATAAAAAGTATAGACAGATGTATGACAAGAGATGCTCTGATAAAAAAATAATGTCATAGTAAAGTACTTATATTATTATCAGGTAGGACTACTAACGAGTTCATTTTCTGTTATAAATTTCTAATAATTTGTTTAACATGTGTGGATGTTAACAACTTATTGGAAAGCTAAGGATTTTTAAACTCAATTAACTTTAAAATAAGCATTCAGAATACATAAAAATTCCCTGCCTCTAGGAATCGATCCTACATATCAGCACACATTTGCAAAATGCAATAGCATACAAGTTTACAAATGACGCAAACATTTGCGTGAGGATAGTGGAAGTAAGTAAGCTATGCATTAGGGTAAGGCAGCTCTCTATATTGAAGCAGAGAAATTGTAAGAGACTTTATTAGGTGAAAAAAGATGGTTACACCTTGCAAGCGTGCAGTCATGAGTCCAGTACCAAGAAAAAAAATGGGTACTGTATGTAACAAGGTATTCAATACATTTTCAGAGAATATTTCTATATGTATTTACAGAATCCATCTGTAAGGATGCAAAACTGATATCCAGGTTATATCAGAAATTAGGGAAGAACTGGGACACAGAAATTGAAGAAACACCTGTTTCTTTACACCACTTTGTACTTTGTAAAATTGTCTAGTACAACTGTGTTCCACCTACTTTTAAAACTATCTTTAGTTGTCTACAATAGCGACTTAATCCAAGAGAACAGTAAAGTTTTAAAAGTACTGATGCATGTTTACTTGCTATAGGTGAGGTACAGAGAATACATCTTACGCGATCATTCTTTGGATTATTTATCACAGAATAATGCATTCATTTTTCAACATTACCTTTTTTTTGAGGAGAAGACTCCAAAGCAAATCTCTCAAAGGGTAGAGATCAAGATAGTGAGTGGCCTAAAAATTAATTACATGATTTTAGGAAAAATGGAAGGAGGGACAGAAAGGAATAGAGAAGGGAAAAATAGGGTGCATAGAGGAACTGCAAGAAAATTTACAGCAAGCAGTCGGGCATAGTGGCACATGCCTGTAATACCAGATTCACAGGAAGCTGAGGCAGGCCAATTGTTGCAAGTTTAAGACCAGCCTGGGCTCCAAAGTGAGCTCAAAGCCAGCCTGAACTGCATGGTGAAACCCTGTCTCAAAAATTCAAAAAAAAAAAAAAAGAAAAGAAAATTTACAGCAAGCAGATCAATATAGCCCCAAAGCCCCAGAGCAGTAAAAGCTTCTTCTTGATCAGTAAGGATATCTCTGCCTCTGTTGAGGCTGCAGACAGTTGCTCAGGAGAGATTTCTACTCGGTCTTTCCTCTTGTCAGAACGTCGGAGGATGATGACAGAATGAATGTGAACAATTCTGACGGTGTCAACCTAAAGGAAAATCCATAGAAATGGTTACTATCTCTCACTAACAATGCTTTTCTCTAATATGTACTGGTAATTATAAGATTGCATTTTACTACAGTATCTAGTTAAAGACTTCATTTTAGAAAACTGACACTTTTTCCATGAATAATGAAATGTTTCAAATGAAACAAATTGAAACAAAAATATAAAAGTTAGTATTTAGATAAAGGAAGACCTTTTTGACTGTTTAAATCAGAGTGCTGACAAAGTGTTCAAAACAATAATGATATGGCTGAGAAGCAATCATACATGAAACTATGCTAATGATGCAACAAATCAATGCTAGGGAGCTGACAGGAAGGAATCATTTAGACAAAAACCTTCATAGAAAAGGTAAGCAAGTGTATCTGCTCATTGAATGGTCTCTGAGTATATGTGTGCTCACAGAATTTCTACATGCATGTCAAATGGATATATGTACTAGTGAAGTATGAATGAAGAGTTTGAGAGACAACCTGGCTAACTGATTTACACAGAGCTTAAGGTATAACAGCAAACAGTAAGTCAAAGAAGGAATGCTGGAGTGTGAACGTACAAGATATCTAGTAACAAGCTGTGATTTGCAGGATAAACCAGAAGGAAATTATTTCAGACAACCTACACATGAAATAAAGGTAAAGTACTGGATCAAGTAGATGGCAGAGACAGAAAAAACAGATTTGAGACCCATTAAAATGACTCATGATCTGGTGGCTTATGAACAATGAACACAGAACAGAAAAACATTAATGATGATTCTCAAGTTTAAAGGCTGAGACTAGATGGAGCAAGGGAGGCAGATTTAAGCCAGGAAATGGTCAGAAGATAGAGATGAGCTCATATTCAGATGAGTTGTTCTGGGATGAGAGAACGTACAGTATGGCCATGATTAACAGGCAGGTGGAGGAGTTGATTAAAATTTTAGTGAATAACAAAGGTGGGTGCAAGGAAGCAGAGGTCTAAATCAAAAGGGCTACCTACATTTTTGATAAGCTACAATAGAAGAGAACAGGGGGGAAGACCGAGAATGCAAATCAGAACAGTGCAACAGTCAAGTTTCACAGAATAGATGGACTTGCACTGCACGACACTGAAGGGACAAGAATGAAAAACCTAAAAAGCTTTTGAAGTATGCTATAGAATCATACCATGAAACACAACAGCCATGGCTGCTGAGTCCCTGAAATGTGGCAACTCTGATTTCAAATGCACAAATATGGCATGCGATCAAAAATACAAGGAATGTTTAGAAAAATTTTTCCCAAAAAATGTATTACAGTAAAAGATATATTTGCCATGAATCTCCCTCAAAATACTCCCTCTTGCTTTGAACATACTGATCCCATGTTCCTCACCACTTTCATAAGCAATTCTGGAAGTCCTCTTTTCTGGGTGTCATTTAATTGCCATGTCATGGCTGCCTCAATGTCCTGAATTGTTCCAAAACATTTACTTTTCATAGTCACATTGGGGAAGAGGCCAAAGTCACAAGATGCCAGATTCAATGAGTAAGGAATTGTGACAACACATCATCATGTTCTTACCTGACAGAAACTGCCACAAATGGTTGATCAATGAGGGGTGATCATAAAATAGGATGAATGTTTCAATAAGTTCTTTTCAAATCTAAACATTCACTCGTTTTTTAATCACCCCTTGTATTATTATTCTGTCATGGGGATGAAACCCAAGGCATTATGCGTGCTAGGCAAGCGCTCTACTTACTGAGTTACATGGCCAGCCCAAGATTATATTTCTAAGAGACAGACAAAAATTTTATCTATGTTTGGTATTCTGCTACAAATACATAGGCCAAGATTTTATTTATTTTTATATTCAGCTTGCAATTTTAATCCTGTTTTCAAGCAAGAAAGCTATCTAACCAATTCAGCTTTTCAATTTCTACTCTCTTAGAGAGTTGACGAAATGGTAGAACTGATTTTCAAAACAAAGGAGCCTTTGATACTAAATGCTGACTATTCTTATAACCATACTTCCACTTTCTTCAATAAACAAAAAGCTGCCCAAGTGATGTCCTTCTGAAAAGCACATTATGAGTACCTTTGCATAGTTCTCTGGCATTATCAGGTTGTCTGTAGCTTGCCAGACCCCTGTCCATTCTACCTACAGGGTGCTTCCCAGCGTTTTTTTTTTTTTTTTTTTTTATATTTTCACATCGCAGACTCTTTCATATCCTTTAAATCTCCTGATCACCCTATCAAAAGTAATCATTTTCTTCTGCATATAACTTCTTTTATAACATGTACTCACTTATACCTGTTAGAATACATATTGTGTTCTACTTATTTCACACAATTTTATCTCGTACTAAAGTGTAAGCTCCTTAAGAGCAGGGACTTTATTTTATTTGTTTTTATTGCCAGCAACCAATACAATGCCTGACAGGCATTAAGAAAACAAAAGCAGAGATACAAAGATGCATAGCCTTTCAAGGAAAGACAAATTCTTGGCTTTTCAATTGAAACAATGAAAGCCCAGGGGCTGAGGATATAGCTCAGCAGCATTTGTGCCTGCCTGGCAAGCATGAGGTCATGAGTTGTATCCTTGGTACCAACAATAAATAAATAAATAAAGCCAAAGGAGAATGAGATGCTAGAAAAACACCTGTCAACCAAGAATCTATATTGAAAAAAATATATCCTTCAAAATTAAGGCAAAATAAAGAGATTTTTCAGATGCACAATGGAGGAAATTCACTATCAGCACAGAAAATCCCACAAATGAAAAAAGGAGTGATAAGCACCATAGAGATTAAGTATTTGGGTAAAAATAATGAATATTAACTTCAGAAAACTTAACAATGTCATGTGAGGTTTAAAATAACCACATAATTAAAAGGCATGTCAACATGGGAAAGAATACACAGAAACAAAACGTTTTAATGTTCTAGTATGGATGGTCCCTAACTTTATCACAGTATGAAAGCAATATGCATTGACCAGAAACTATACTTTGATTTTTTGGTCTTTTCCCAGATTAGTGATATACGATGTGATACTTCCTCACAATCCTGGGTAGTAGCAGGGAGCTGCAGCTCAGTTATCCACATAATCATGAAGGGAAACAATCAATACTGTACAGTGTATTGTCTATCTTGCTAACCTATGATGTTCAGTGAATTAGGCATATCAAATGGATTTTTAGCTTATAAAATTTTCAGTCTAATGTCCCAATATTAAACCCACTGGGTTTGCTGGGTCATAACCAAATTGTAAGTTGAAAAGCATCTGTATTATTGGGGAAATAGTAAAAATAGCCATTTGTATCAGACTGTAATAAATCAGGAATTCACACTACACTATATAGGATAGTCACTAAAAGAACAGTAAAAGAATGTTATAACTAATGGAGAGTTGAAGTGAAATTAATAAGACATATTTGACAGTATGTTTCCCAGGCAATGGCTGGTATGGCTATGGGATCTCGAACTGCATGCAAGAGTAACCCGGAGAGACTTTGAGAGCTCAAGTCAACCAAATACCTGCAGCTGCCACTCACCTTTCCTATAAGTTAAACAAAACAAAATAAAACAACAACCATTTGATTAACCCAAAAGAAAGCAAGAAAATAAAGAAAATATAAAACCAAAAGTGAGTCGAACAGAAAACAAAATGATGGCAATTGTAACCAATATATATTAGTAATTATATTAAATGTAACTGAGGTAAATACTCTAATTAAAAAGATTATCAGACTACATTATTAAAAATGATATGAAATACAACTCAGACATTTTAAACATTAGTCCATAGAAAGACTAAAAACAATAACATAAAAAATAGCATACTTACACTAATTAAAAAACTTGAACTCATGAAATTTAAAATCTAATTTAGACAATACAAATTTACATAAAATTCAAGATAAACATATATAAACTCAAAAATTATATCATTAAGTTTCAGAATATATATTTATCAGTTGATGCTCAGGGTAAACTAACTCTATTTCTCTCTCTCTCTCACACACACACACACACACACATACACACAATTAGAGGTTTCAGTGCCTAAAAGGAATGACATTTAATGTATAGACAGAGAAGCAAGAGTTCATAAAGGATATGGAGGAACGGAGAGGAATGAAAGTAGCGCACCCCCCCCAAAACAAACAAAAATCCCAGGGAAGTCCAGAGTTTCAGGGAGAAAGATAAGCATCAATGAGGTGGCTGGAGAGTAGAATCAGCAGCAGCTTTGAGAGGAAGAGACCATTTCTGATATAGGAAGAAAAGACACTAAGTAATTAAGATGGAGAGGTCTGTGTATAAGGATAAGTAAGTAGAGTTGCTAAGAGCTTGGAGGAAGGGGAGGAAGTTAATTCATTTTTATTGCATTTTACAGAGGTATTTGTGATATACTGGGAGAAAAATTCACCAGGATTATACCACAATTAGGCTAGCACATGCCAAAAAAGGGTGGGGTAGAAGTGCAGACAGGAGAAAAGCCAAAGTGGTCTAAGAACTATGCTAATACAGACAGTTTGTAAGAAAAGAAGGGCTACACGAGAACCAACTATATAACACATGTTGAAATGAACAACTACTTTGAAGAAAAAGAGACACTACAGTACCCAGTGCTGATTCCATAATGTCATGATGTGAAATCCAGCAAAACTATCATTCTTTGTTCAAGGTTATTTTAGCTTGTTTTGTTTTGTTTAAGTTCAACACACATGAAGGTATGGACAGCTGTTCTGAGGAGAATGAGAAACACTATGACAGCCATTCTTGGCTTCCCTATTGTCTGGTCTTGAAGACCTGAAACACCCTCCTCGTCCTGCTCAGATCAATTTCATACTATGTTGTTTCATGTGAATTCCCTGTATGTGACAATATGGACAACTATTTGGAAGAAAACAAGAGTCAATATGAGAGTGAATATGTCCGATTATCTAGTTTTGAAATTTATGTCTCTTACATTGCTTTCTTCCATTTTGTTCCATTTTGTTGTGTTTAATTTTACCCTTTTGACATAATTGAATGTATATTTGAGTGTGTAAGATGGATGACCATATTGCTGTTTTTGTCAGATCATGGAGCAGAACTGTTAACAGTCTCACTGTTTGAATGTCTACTTTACATGTTTTAACTTTGTAATTTGAGCAACTATTTCCAAGAAGTCAGTATGTAATTTGTCAAGTAATAATTTCTTAGGTTTTTTTGTTGTTGTTCTTTTACTTTTTTCCTTGGAATTCTGTATTGTTGCTATCCTTTATTCTGTTTTTTTTTCTCTCTAAATAAAATTTTAAAAAAAAAAGAAGGGCTACATGAATAGCTGCTAAGACTCACGATACAGAGGTGACAACACAATGAATCAGATGACAAAGTCTCAAGAGAAGGGAGAGAAAGGTCAGAAACAGGCAGTGATGGTAGGGGAGTGATACTGATAGTGATTACTCATTTTGATCAAGGAGGACAAATAGCTAAAAAGAGAAAATTAGATCCCATTTCTAGTGGGTAGATTTCTCTTCTGAATTTACTGAAAAGAACACCCTCCCCAGCCACAGACTGGGTTGCTAATCTGGTTGTGGTCATCAAAGTACAGAAATCCCTTCCCAGCTGCAAGTTGCCATCTTGCAGAATTCCAGCACACATACCTTTTCAGCAACTGTACGCATTTCAGTTCCAGTATAGGCAAATTTGGAGTCACTCCTATTGGAGATAAATTAGGGGGAAAGGGGAACTTGGGTTTGGAATAGCAAAAGGAGTTAAAGCAAAATAACCAGATTAACAGTTTTTGCAATGTAACTTTAGCAGGAACAAAACAGGAGGGAAAGTGCGTGAGGCTGGAGCTGCCAGACAGTACTTCTAGGTATTATCGAGGTCTGCTGAGAAATATAGTAAGCTATGCTTTGAAACTTGAGTAAAAGTTACCCAAAGGGTTGACCCTCAAGTATGTAAGCTACTGGGGATCTTTGAGATCACACAGGGTCCAGCAAGGGAGAAGGCAAAAAGCCACTGTTTCGGTAGAGTGGATCAATGAGGGGAAAGCCTCTGAATATATACATTATCGTCACAGTGAAAATTATTGCTCACTGACATTTTAGGAGAGAGGGAACATAAAACACATCACACAAGAAAAAGAAAATAATAGCACTAAATGTGAAACATATTGGTAGTCTTTTCAACATGCTGCCTTTATTACTGTCAATAAAATTCTATTTCTAAGAGCCTTACCAGCCCACTTACGATCCTGTTACTCTAATCATATTTTTCATATAAGATCATATGTATCTCAAGTGAAATTCCTATTAAGAAGTTAGGTAGAAATAAACTTTCTGGGTTGGTGTGGAACTCAAACTGTAGACCTAAAGGTGTTCTGAAGTTGTAATGATAATTTAACACAGAATCTGGACACGCTACCAAACGTCATAATTTTTAAAATAACTTAAGAATCAAAGATATGAGTAAATAAATGTAGTCTTACCTTGTATCATCATTCAACTAGAGTGGAAAGGAACAGAAAACATTATTGATCACAGGACACTTAACTGACTACCGAGATGCAGACAATATGAAAATTAGTTCATAGGTTCACTGATACTAGTATTAAAGACCAGAGAATTTTTAGATTATAAATAGCTAAATTGTACTTTCTTATCCACTGTCGCCCCTCGGCAAGCCAAAGCGGTGGGAACTTTCGGGTCCATGAAACCCTTGTTTCTTAGGATCTTTGCTAAGCTTTCAAACGCTTTGTGGCCACCTCGCTTCCAGAGAGGGAAGACTGGGGACGAGGCGCGAGGGTTTAGTCGTACTTCGTTGCTTCCTCACACCTCGATGTCCTCATTCTATAACTGCTTTCGGCCCTGACATGTACTTTTGGTCACTGGGGTAACAACCTCAGCGGCAAGGCTCTCCGTGGGTCTATGCAGGTCGCCGGAGACTTGTG
>PVJX010025082.1:0-27377 GCA_004027295.1 Dolichotis patagonum | reverse complement strand
TGAGGTCCCAAGTTCAATTCCTGGTTCCAAAAAAAGCATTATATTTTCTCTCTTCTACAGTCTTTAAATACATAAAGTATAGGTTACTACTGCTACTCTACATCAAGGACCCTCAATACTGACCACACTTTAGAAACCTTTAAAAATGATGAAAAAGCCAGGTGTGGTGACACATGACAATAATCACAGCAGTTAGGAGGCTGAGGCAAGAGGACAGCCAAAAGTGTGAGTCCATCCTGGGCTATGTAAAAGGGTCAGGGCCAGCCTGAGCTACAAAATGAGACCATGTCTAAAAAAAAAAAAAAAAAAAAAGGACGAGAAAACTTCAAAAAAAATCCAAACCCAGACCTATTATAGAAAAATGAATGGGAATAGCATTGAGATTCTTTACAACTTCTCAAATGACTTCAGTGGAGAGCCATTTTAAGAACCACTATCTTTGAGAAAAGTCAAAGTATGTAGAGACCAGGCTGGGTGTGGTGGCACATGCCTGTTACTAGCACTTAGGAGCCCGAGGCACGAGGATTAGTATGAGTTTGAGTTTGAGGCCAGTGTGGACTACAAAGCAAGTTCAAGGCCAGCCTGATGGGCATAGCAAAACCCTGTCTCAGAAAGATTTTTTTGTTTAGTACTAGGGATTAAATTCATGACCTCGTGCTTGCTGGGAAGACACTTTTGCTGCTGAGCTAAATTCCCGGCCTCAGAAGATTTAATTTAAAAAAAAAATGTAGAGACCAACCTTCCCTTAACTACCTTATGGTCACAGATTCAATATTAATCTTTTTTTTTCAATATTAATCTTAAAGATAAGAGTTGAATCTACCAAAAGGAAACACCCTATAAATAAATACTACCCCACAGATGCTCATTACGTATAATTTCCTGAATTATTGCTCAAACCAATAAATGCCCTTTAATGCAAAGTTTTCCAGTTCCTATTAAGGTGTATTACAAATATCATTATGTTTCACAGTATTTCAAATGAAAAGTGAATAGACTTGGTGAACACAATTCTAACATAAGTAATCTACCTCCTTGCCTACTTAGAAATATGATGATCTCTACTGTTTCACAGAATTTTCAGCAAGAGACAGAAACATTCGGCTTCTCCTAAGTACAAACAGCAATAACATCCAGTTGATTTTGCAGAAAATGAATTAAATGAATGGGTAACTACAAGCAAATGGTAAAGCTAAAATGGGTTGGCTTGAAAACACTTTAAAATAAAATATGGCTAAAGGGGGAGCAAAAGAGACATAAAAAAGAAATAAGATGTGTCATGTATATGTACCCAATACCCACAGAGAAAATAGTCATTATGTACTGCAAACATGTACTAATAAATAAATTTTGTAAAATATGGCTAAAATTGGTCCCTGCTACAATTAATCTACTTTTGACCATGGAGAAACATCTTATAGTTCTGTCTCTATCACTGGTCACATCTGCTGTCATACATACACAAATCCACAAGTCCCATCTAGAAAGAGATTTTTAACTTTCTTACAGTCAATAAGATAATCTAATCATGCCAGCAAAGATTATGTTTCTCATGTGATTATATACCAAGTGGCTCTGATGTAGAAAAAGTTTATGATGTTATTTTTAAAAATTTATGTCCTTAAACCAGAAAAAAAAATTGTATCCTTTGCTGGTTTACTATTAATCCACAAAGCAATTATGAAACTGCCATTCAAGATGAGTTCTATATGAGATCAATAAAATGGAAATCATACACTTGAAAAATGCTTCAGAACTCTCCTTTTTAAAGAAGTGTCAATAGAATGCACGAAGAGAAGGAGAAAAGCAGTGGAGTGCACAATGGTTATTTTGTTACTGCAGAGTATGTGTTTATTTTGAAAACACTCTACAGTTTTCAAAGCTTTGGAATTAGGGTTGTGTGTAAAATTCTATGCCCCATCTATGAGTGTATTACATTTTTATGGAAGTATACTATTGTGCCTTTGCCTGGCAGATGGAGTGTGAGCAGGTAATGCTGAGGATGATGAGCATTCTTCTCAACTTGAAGAATGAGGAAGGATGTCATTTCACAAGGAAGTTCCTAAATTTTCTGCAGTATGACTAAGTATCCATACAAGGTCAATAAAGTAACAGCTACTTATACAACTGCATTTGTTCAAATCAAAACTGTTCCTTTCAAACTGTTTCCTTTCATGCGGTCATACATTAAATTCTTGTCTAACCAATGATAGATACAAGGTATAATGATACACTGTCTTAGCCTGCCAATTAAAAATTATTTTATTTTTATTCCTAAACTTGAAAAATGTTTGAGGACAGAAATCAAGTGAATGACACCCAACAGCATCCTTGCAGAATAAACAAAACTCACTTGTGGAGAAGAACAGTTACTATTTGAACAAATGGAAATAAGAAACTGTAGAATATTTTCAAAATGAACACGCTACAAAAACCTCATCCTAATCTTGTAATATTTATTTTTAATTCAACTACATAACCAAGAGGCTATATTACCAATACATTTTATAAGGTCTGTCAGAGTTGGAGTTTCCCAAATATGCCAACAGTAACTAGCCTTTCTTTTCTTTTTCTTTTGTTACCGGGAAACGAACTCAGGACCTCACGCTTGCCAAGCTGGCGCTGTGCAACTGAGCTATATCCCTGGCCCCAAACTGGCCTTTTTAAAAGTAAGTCAAAATTCTTCCTCTTGCTGGCATAGTAGTCGGTGCCTGTAATTTCAGCACTGTGGGAGGATCACCAGTTTGAGGCCAGGTTAGGCAGCTCATTCACTTAGCAAGACCTTGTCTCAAAATTTTCACAAAATGTAAAGAGCTAAAGATGTAGATCAATGTGAAAGTCCTTGGTTCCATCCCTAGTACAAGGGGAGGACTTCTCTGAATTACGAAAATCCTAGGTGATGGGGACTTTACTGTCCGCATGTACCAACACATGGTGAACCACCCATGGGAATAATCGCTGGGAGAAGCAATCAGCTCTCCGGACCTTTTGAGATCTCTCTACCAACAGATGACCGAGCTGGAAGATTCTCATTCCGCATCCAAGAGGTGCACAGCGGACAGTAAAACACCATGAATACCTTTCGGCTGGTCATCAGGTCCAGAGTCAAGTGTGCGTCCTTAAGCGGCTGGCACCGCCCTCGGGTGAGTGGTGACAAGCAGGCCTAGACCAGCAAAGGGGGGGCAGAGGGGGAAGGGGCGGTCGCCGGGAAGCCACTTACGAGATGTAGGCTGGGTAGCCAAATCCTATCAGGTTGCAGAGGAGAGAGGCTCCATAACCAAACACCAGGTACAAGGCCAGCAACCCGATGACACCTGGAGACACGAGAGCAGAAGTGGGTCAGGGGCCCGAGGGGCACAGGGAGCCCCACCAACCCACGGGCTCGACCTGTCCCGGGCGTTTTCCTCCTGCCTGGGTGAAAGAGAAAAACCACAGGGAGGCTGGGCCTGCGACGCCGCGGGGCGCTGCCGCGGTTCTGGGGAAACCGCAGCCTCCACCCTGTGCCTTCCCCTCGGGCGGGTCCCCGGCGCCTAGGACCGCGGCACAGCTCGCAGCCCCTTCCCGGAAGCTCTGGGGAACTAACGGACGGACTGACAAGGCAGAGACAGACAGAAAGACACGTCAGCGCCGCCCGCCACGCCGCGCGCCGGGCCCCATCTCCGCCCGGCCTCGCGCGCCCCGCCCCGGCCGCGCCCGCGCGAGCCCTCTCCCCGCGTCCTGCCCCGCAGCGGGCACCGCGGCGGCCCCGGCCCGGCCACGCACCGAGCGCGATGAAGCTCCGGTTCACGCCGGTCTTGGCCTCGAGTTTGGCCAGGAGGTCAGTCATGCAGTTCTTCTCGTGCAAGAACCGGTCGAACCGCTCCCTCATGGCTGCAGACATGGCGAGGACCTCCTCGCCGACAGCTGCCTGGACGCGGAAGGTGGGGACTGAGGCGAGCACCGCCGCACAGCTGCTCCGCTAGGGATGTGCACTGCGCCCGCCAGGCCACGCCCAGGCCACGCCCCCGCCGTCGGCCCCGCCCCTTCTCGCGGAGGTTCGGTCTTCCCAGCCGCCCCACCTCCTCTGCTCCGTCCGCGCCCTTCGCCGCGCGGCTGCGAGGTGGCCTGGCTCTAGTAACCCCAGCCTTTTGCGTGTTTAAAAAAAGGAGAGGCGTATATTTTGGACCTTTTGTGGGCTCCTTTCTCAACTCGTCTGGTAGAAAAACACAAGGGGGAAGACGTGCTTGTTGCTCCCGTCTGCAATTCAGTGGGACTGGTTTGGTGACCTACACAGTTGTACCAAACCTGCTAAGGCGTTTTTAATCTAAATATGGAATCGTGTGACCAGGCTAAAAGGACTCTGTGGAGGACGCAGACTTGCCTTATCCCGGTGCAGGCCCCGGCCAGCCTGCGCCGAGTCGTCCCCAGCGCACCGCACCCGCCTCGTCTTGGCCGAGCGCCATCAATCAGGCGGAAACGTTTCCAAAACTCTCTTGGCGCAGTCGAGAGCCCGCACGGCCTCCACACAGAAGCACTCTGAAGAAGAAAGGGACTGGAAGGCTTGGGCCCGACCTCCCTCTTCCTCCTGCACCTGCACCCAGGCTTTTGCGGGCTCGTCCCGGTGTAATCTCGGGACGCGCCTTGGGATCCCGCTGGTCCCTGCTCTGCACACTGCTGCCGAGTTTTCCTCATTGCGTAAGGCTCAAGGCTCCCCAGTGCTGGCAGCCTGGGCTCCTGCTTCTCAGTAGCATTCAGGACCTTGTGCACGGACTGGCCCAACCCTCCTCCTTGTCCTCCACAACCCCTCGCTGTCAAGCTGATGTAATTACCGCACTGCCTTCCATTTCTGAAAAATAAAATAATCTTGCTCACTCATAGCTTTTTCTTTTTTCTTTTTGAAAATTTTTCCTCCCAGAGCATCTTGGGACAGCTTTCTCAGTAGCCCCCACCGACACCCAGGCAAACCTGTAAACAAATCGGACTACGGAGGAAGTGAATGGCATTACTGGGGCACCTCCCGGCCTGGCGGTCTGTTTCTGTCTTTTCACCTACAGTTGATTCTCTGTGTGGGAGTCAGAAGATCTTTTTCCAGTGTGGGTCGGGCTGCGCTGTCTTTGCTCTTGACTCCAGCGGCTTCCCATCTGTCTGAAGAACAGCCTCCAGGTCACAGGGATGTGGCTTATCCTCTCCGTGGTCCCCCTTCTTCTGCCTGCTTTCTTGTTCTGACTGTGACAAGCAAAGCCACCCCGGAGTGTCTCTGGGCTCACTTTTCTCTCTCCGTGGTCGCCCCAGGAGCAATTCCCACCGTACTTCCCAGGGGCAACGTGGCCCTGTCCTGAGTCACTTTTGTTGTCAGACTGTCCCGACTGGAGGATGCCAATGCAAGGGACAGTCCCACAACAAAGAGTTATCCAGCCCCAAACGTCAAGAGTGCTGAGGTCTAAAACCCTCCACCACCTGCAGAACACTTTCGCCACCATTGGAGCATCTTCCAGTGGCACAGCTAATCCCAAACTGCAACCCGCAGTGGCCTCTAGCCCTTGTCTCTCTTGACTGTTCCATAGCACTGACTACTGCCTGGTAGTCTGTGTGTCCTACATTTTTGTCTTTCTTCTCTGGTCTATGAGCTCCATCAAGCGGGGTATTTTTATCTGTTTTTCTTGCTTCTGTATTTCAAGCACCTCAAACAGTGCCTCTCACTTACAAGGTGTTTGATAATTTTTTAGATGAATATCTCTTGTGTATGGCTCCACACAACATTCTAAGTGCGTGTGGACAATGTGAATCTTCACAACAGCTGGAGGAAGATGCTACCTGTTTTAACCTCACTTAAAGGAAGGAAATGAAGTACAGAAAGGTCACACAGAGCTAGAATTCTGGCCCAGGCTCTGGACTCTGCTTTATAGGCTGAATTGTGCTCTTCCCATCAGAGAAGATATAGTACATTAGAGTTCTGACTCCCAGGATCTCAGAATTGATCTTATTTGGAGATAGGGTCTTCAACTTGAAATGAGGTTAGCAGAGTGGGTGACAATCTAATATGATTGGTGTCTATTGTGGCTTATATCTGGATGTCCCCTCAAAGCCTCTTGTGCTCATAGGTGGGACTTTCGGGAGGTGACTGGATCATGGGTGCACAATAGCTGGATTAGCCCTACTTGGATGAGAGTAACTCTTCGTGAGGCTGAATGGGTTTACTGAAGACAGAAATCCTGCTGCGTGTGAGTGGCAGCAATCAATAACTAGGCTTGTATCTGGATGGAATAAAAAGGTAATGAGGAAAAGAAAGCTGCTGCTTGCTGCTTCCTGTCTGCCACGCCGCGGACTGTTTCTCCTCTGCGATGCTCCTCTGCCGTGCTGCCCTGCCTTGCAGTCAGCTGACCACAGACTGAAATGTCTAAAATCTGGGAACTAAAATAAATCTTTCCTCCTTTAACTTTGGGTGCCAGGTATTTTGTCCTAGCAAAGAGTAAAGGAAGCAAGAGAGTACCCTCATGCAAATGAGAAATCTGAACTCAGATACAGAGAGACACTGATGGGAGATGACGTGAGGAGACACAGGGAGAAGATGGTCCCACAAGCCAAGGAGGAAGGCCTCAAACAGGCCCTTCGTGCATAGGCCTCAGGAGCTGTCAGCCTTGCTGACACCTTGTTATGTTCTTTTTTTTCTTGTCTTGTCTTCTGAGACAGGGTGCCATCACATCTGGTTTGGCATCTTGTTCTTGAACGTCAGCCTCCAGAACTATGAGATAATATGTATGTATGTTCATGTTTACCAGGGATGAACCCTCATAGCTTTGCACTGAGCTATATGTCCCCAGTCACTTAAAAAATTTATTTTGAGACAGGATCTTGCTAAGTTTCTAAATTTCCCAAGCCAAACTTCAACTTTTGATGCTCCTGCCTCAGCCCCCTAGAGTACTAGAATTACAGGCATGCATCATCGTGCCTGGCCTGCATCTATTATTTAAGTTGCACTGTTTGTGGTACTTTGTTACTACAACTAGCAAACTAACATAATTTTCTAACAAAAAGACTAGATTTTGATTTTTTTTTCTTTTTCTTTTTTTTGTACTGGTGATCAAATACACAACCTTGCACTCACCAAGAAAGTGCTTGAACCACTGAGCTAAATCCCTGGCCCTAGATTTTGAATTTTAACCAGTTGTGAGTTTGCATAATTTCTTACTGAGTACAGTAATTATTCACATCTGGAATTTGAGATTATTTCTGAAAACTTAAAATGATTTCTAACTTGATAGCCTTACTTATTTTGAGCTCAGAAGCAAAACCCTGTTAAGTTTCCAGATCAGCCTAGGGTTTAAAATTTGAGTGACTGATTGACTCTGCAGTGTGGGGATTGAACTCAAGTCCTTCATACTGAAATATATCCACAGTCCTCCTAGACAAGATTTTGCCGAGGTTCTCAGGCTGGGATTTACTATTCTCCTGCCTCTGTCTCCCAGAGGGCTGGGATTACAGGTGCTTGATATCATACCAAGCTCAGCCTAGATTTTACTATGCATGGAATATCTGAAAGAAACTGCCTATTTGGATGGCTTTTAAGTTTTCTCCCTTCCCAATTTTCTCGGTATCTTCTTCCCTCCAACGCTGAGCAGAACACTGGTGAGTGTGGCAGCGCAGGAAGCCAGTGTGTGCAGTGTCAGTCCAGTCTGTGTGCACTATAGCTCTGACCTTTAACTGTGCAACTTTGGGCAACTTGTGTGAGCTTCCGGGCCTCTGTCCTATCGTCTAAAAAACTGGGTTCCATATTATATGGGGACCTGTTTCATGGGGTTCTCATAATGACTAAATGAGTTACACTTGTAACGTTTTTATAGAAGTATCTGCACAAAGTGTTTGCTACAAAACTGAAGATAAAACACCACTAAGTGCTAAAATTGAGAGAGAAAAGCATTACTATTTCTTGCCATTAGGAAATTACAATTGAGTTAGAGGAATGTGAAACTCCTTAGGCTTGTGAAGTCTGACTGAAAATCTTAGACACTTTTTTACAGACAAGAAAAGAGATGGTGCACGCCTGTACTCTCAACACTCAAGAGGCTGAGACAAAAGGATCTGCCATGAGCTCAAGGCCGGCCTGGGCTACATAGTAAATTGAAGGCCTACTTGAACTACACAGTGAGACCCTGACTCAACAAACAAACAAAAAAGAGAGAGAGAGAAGGAAAGAAAGAAAGAAAAGAAGAGAAAAAGGAAAAGAAAAAAAGGAAAGGAAAAGAAAATAAAGAGATGCAGACTATACAAATCTAGCCTTAAGCCTGAAACTATTCGCCCACTCCTACTTACTGAGTATATCCCATGCACCAGACAGACCTGGGAACCGGACAGACCAGGTCTCTGTGGGAATCCAGGGAGAAGGTGGCCTGGAGCAGGAGTAGGTTGACTTTGGCAGTCCCTAAGAAGGATGTCTAACCAACATTGGGCAACACAGTGCTATTCCACCAACTTCCCTCAGCAAGCAAAAATTCTGCTGGAGAACTGTGATCAGGTCATTTCTTAGCTATTTGAAGTCATGACACACTTTTGTTCTGCCCCTCATCATCTCTGTTAGGAAGAAGGAGCAAAGGAAATTTTGCTGGCTAATCTCCTCGTTACTCTCCCCCACCGCGGTCTGTGCAGGTCGCTGGCTTTAGGAGTACGCCGCGCCTATAAACTGGAGATCAGATCGCTCAGGAGACCCTCAGTCCCTAAAACCAGCCCCACGCGCGCTCTCTGCTGGGAGACGCGTATGATGACAGGTTATCTACAACCCGGAAAGAGATGGGAAATCCCGAGCTTCAGACTTGCTGGACAAACAGTAGAAGCAAAATGGGAAGCGAGTGTATAATTTAAGAACTAAAATGTGAAAATTACTGTGCTTCGTTGGATACACTTGAGTTACATTTTGTTTGCCTCTTTTTAAAACATCTTTCTACTGAAAATATAGATGAGGCATTTTTATATTTCTTCATTTATTAAATAGGAAGTTGAGTTTTAGAAATTACTGCTCACAATTGAGAATTAAAAAAAGAAAAAGAGAGAGAATAAACCAATAGGAAGTAGTCTTTAATTTTGCAAAAGTATTTTTATTCTGAAGTGAAATTACATGTCATTGCTACTGCACGTAAGTCTGGAGATTTTCACAAGGCATAAAAGCACCCTTTCTTGGGGCTGGGGGTTTAGCTCAGTGACACAAGCACCTGCCTGGCAAGCATGAGGTCATGAGTTCGATCCCCTGTAGCAAAAAACAAAACAAAAAACCCACTTTCCTACATCATGTAGTTTCTCCACTGGCACCCACATATGGGGACAAACTAGAAAAATAAATCATTGACAGGTTATTTTCATATGCTCACAACCAGTTAGTCCAGTCTGGGGTAAACCTTGGGGTTTGGATTCCATCCTGGCAGTTTACTGGCCCGCATTATGGGTCCAGGCACAGAGAACAACCTGGATTCACCTCACAGCCTACACAGTCACACAATTTTGCTTTTCTGTGTCACAGAGGAGAACCAGAAGTTAGATAATTTTTCATGCTTCCCTTCATAACTAAGCATCAAAGAAATTTAGTTAACTTGAATTAAAAAACAGAACAACTGTATGAGTTGTTCTGTCACTACTATACCTAAGTACTACAGAGTTAGTGATTCAAAACAACATAAATTTAGCCAAGTGTAGTAATGCATGCCTGTAATCCCAGCACTCTGGAAGGCTGAGGCAGGAGGATTACAAATGGAGCCTGCCCAGGCCCTTTTTAAAAAAAATGTTTAACAGGTTTTAACAGGGTCTTACTATCTAGGGCAGGGGCTGGCCTTGAACTCACTATGTACTCTTGGCTGGCCTCAAACTCACTGCAATCCTCCTGTCTCAGCCCCCTGAGTGGTGGGATTACAGGTAGCTGCCACCATGCCTGGCAGGCCAGGGTAATTTAGGGAAGCCCTGTCTGTAAATAAAAAGCACCGTCTAGAGATCTGCCCCTGCTTGCCCACCACTGCCATCGGAAGGCTTGCTTCCTGTGGGCAGCCAGTGTGGGCAGGGACACACAGCCAGATATACTCTGTGCACTTGCAGGCCACCATTGGAGACCCTCGTTTCCTTCGGGCAGCCAGCGCCCACTGAGAGAATTAGACAAACATATCCCTGTGTGCCTGCCACCACTGGGGGAGTCCCAAGGTAGACATGCAGGTTGAAAGAAGAAGCATCCCCACCACCACACACCCCTGGCCACTGAGAAAGCCTCAGTGTAGCTACATGGGTCTGGAAAAGCCCACCTATGCCCTGCTACCTCCCAGGGAACCTGGGTTCAGAGAAACCCAGGTCCCTATCCCATTCCCCTACTCCCCAGAGGGGTAGCCAGTGTGGGAAGTGCCTGGGACCCTACAACCAGCTTGGGAGGAGAATGTCAAGATGAAGGAGCGAAAGGCAATCTCAGACCTCCAGCCCACACAGAACAAGTCTGGGAGATAGAGTTATGGAAGAAAATGGAATTTACACACCTGAAATCTCCAAGAGGATAGCAATTGAAGTAAAGAAACAACTTCATGAGCCTGTAAAAGTAATCAGATCAGAAATAATGTCTCAGGGAAAAGAAGAAATGAAAAACATAATGAAAGAATTTCTCAGCATATCTAAAGAAGACATAGATTTAAAAAAAAAAGAGGAGTATAGGAAATGATGGAAACCTTGAATGAACAATATAGAAAGGAATTGCAGTGCATGAAACAGATTCAAAGAGATATCCAGGAAATTAAAAAGTTGATAAAAAAAACTGGCAACACTGCTTGAAAAAGACTGAAGATAGAATTTCAGAACTTGAAAACAAGATTGCAGCTAGCAATCCTGAAAGGAAAGATCTCTTAAAAATAACGGGGAACCAGGAAATAACAATTCAACAGCTGTAAGATGACACAAAGAAAAATAATTTCTTAGAGTGATAGGTATGAGTGAAGAAGCAGGGGTCAACACAAATGAAATAAAAGACTATTTAAAGAAGTAATAGCAGAAAACTTCCCAAACATGGGAAATGGATCTGGCATGCAGATAAGTGAGGTATATAGACCTCCAAGTAGGCCATAGCCAAAATAAATCTATACCCAGACATATAATAATCAAGATCCCAGAAATTCAGCACAAGAACACAGTATTAAAATCTGTTAGAGAAAAGAAACAGATCACCTATAAAGGAAAACTAATCAGAATTACGGCAGAGTTGTCAACACAAACCGTCACCAAGAAGAGTTTGGAGTGAAGTGTTTCAAATCCTGAAAGAAAACAACTTCCAATCCAGATTGATGTACCCTGCAACATTATCTTTCAAACTTGATGGAAAAATAAGATACTTCCATGATAAAGAACAACTGAAGGAATGCATGACCACCAAACCAACCCTACAGAGAGTGCTGAAGGATATTCTAGATAAAGATGACCATGGTTCCAGGAACGCAGCAGAGGGAGATTGCCAAACAGGGCAGGCAACTGAATGAAGAGAAAAAGTGGAGGACCAATAACAGGAGGATCGCATAGCAGAGATGAGCCAATGCATGCCAGTTGTAACCATTAATGTAGATGGCCTCGATTCATCAATAAAAAGAAACACAGCAAGAGTGAATCAAGAAGCAAGACCCATCAATACACTGTATATAAGAAACACATTTAACTCAAAAGGAAATTCATAGGTGAAAACCAAAGAAGAGAAAACAATTGTTCTATGTGACAGGAGACCAGAAAAAATAAAGGGTAACTTGCCCATCAACCGCAGATTGGATAAGAACGATATGGTATTTTCATACAATGGAAAGCTACCCAGCTATAAAGTAGGATAATCTAGAAGCTCTTATAGGTAAATGAGTGCAACTGCAGATCATGCTTATGGGTGAAATGGTTTGGAGTCATACAGGTAAACACCAAGTTATCTCCCTAGCATAAAAAACTGAGGGAGTTGGTGGGATCCAAAAAGCACAATAAATACGAAAGTGATAGGGGAGGAAATGCCTAAAAAGGGAAAGAGGTAACCACTGTTAATTTCCTATTATCTTGTTTTGAATTCTTGTATTGTTTTCAAAATTTTGTTAGGTTTGGTTTTATTCTATCTCATTTTGTTAGATTTTACTGTGTCGGATGCTATGGGCAGCTATTTTGAAGATAATGGGATGTACTACTGTAACCGTTGTTGATTTCCTATTATCTTGTTTTGAAGTCCTATCATGCTTTCATTCTTTCATTTTTATTGGTTTTATTCTGTTTTGTTTTGTTTGATTTTATTATCTGTGATGGTATGGGCAGCTATTATGAAGAAAACAAGAGACATTATAGTAACCATTATTCGTTTCCTATTATCTTGTTCTGAAGTCCTGTAATGCTTTCAATCTTTAGTTTTGATTTGTTTTAGTCTATTTGTATTGTTTGATTTTATTCTGTATGAAGGTATGAACAGCTCTTTTGAAGAAAACAAGAGACAATGGTAGCCATTATTGATTTCCTGTTATCTCTTTTTGAAGTTCTGTATCACTTGCATTGTTCTGTTCTGATTTGCTTTATTCTGTTTTGTTTTGTTTTGTTTTATTATCTTTAAAATAAAAAAGCCCTGTCTATAAATAAGTAAATATGTAAATAAATAAATAGGCAACCCTCTTGGGACCCCTTCTGTCTCTTCAGACAGAAGTTTTCTTCCTCTCAATAAATATATTCCACTCTTCACCTCCATTGAATAAATAATAAATAAATAAATAAATAAATGAAGCTGGGAATGTAGCTCAGTGCAAAAGCCCTGGGTTCAATTCCCACTACTGCAAAAATAAGTAAATAAGTAAACAAATTTATCATCATAGAGATCTCTATGTCAGCATTCCAATAAAAGTCTCACAGGGCTAAAGTCGGTGTTGGTAGAGTTTGTTCCTTTCTGGAGGGTCAGAGAACGATCACTTTCTTTACATATTTTGAGTGGTTGGCAGAACTCAGCTCCTGTGGTTATAAATCTGAGATTCCTATTTCCTTCCTTATTTTCATAACCAGAGCAGGTTGGATCCCTTACACACTTCAAAACTTTCTTCCTTCAGTTTCATCTCTCTGGCCCATCTATTTTCCACTTCCACTGTTAATGACATATGATTATATATTAGAACCACTCAGATAATCTCTCCCTTTAAGGGTCTGTAACCTTAATCATGTAGGGAAAGTCCCTGGGCTATTTGTTACGGCTTTGGATCTAGAATGTTCCCAAAGTCCTATGTGTTAAGGGTTTGGTCTTCAGCTTGTACTAATGGAAGTGGCAGGCCTAGTAGAAGATATTAGGTCCCTGGGGGCTGCTCTTGAAGAGGACAGTGGAACCTCAGTCTCTTCCTCTCTCTTTTACTTGGCCTCCCTGAGGGACCTTGCTCAGTCATGATGTGCTGCCCCATCACAGGCCCAAAAGCCATAGGACCAATCAATCACGGGCTAAGACCTCCACAACTGTGGGCCAAAATAAGCCTTTCCTCAGAAGATTGTTTATCTCTGATACTCGTTACAGTGAAAAGAAGCTTGCAGACACAACATGCAGTAACATGAAGTCGTGGATAGGATGATGACACTGCGGGTAAGGGAAAGGTTCCTCATTCTGCCTACCATGGCCTTACATGGAGGACCCATATCCAGCCTCAGGGACCCTGAACAAATGAAATGTTGAGATCAGACAGCACCTGGAGTCCTTTCATTTACATCAAGAGCCCAGCCAGAACATGACACAGGGTAAAGGTAAAGACCTGGGGCAGATGCCCAGCTCCAATACTTACTAACTGTGCACTTTTGAGAGTTTTTGCAACCTCCAAGAGTCGTAGTTTTCTTAGCCTATCCAATGAGAATAATATTGGTTGTTGGAATAAATGAGATACTCTGTGCATCTATTCTTTAGAAAGTCTAGCCTCAAGGAATGCTGAAGAACTGTCAGCTAATCCAGGAGACAGCTAACAGAAGCCAGGCATGTGGCACATGCCTATAACCCCAGCAATGAGGGAGGCTGAGGCAGAAGGATTGCAAGTTCAAGTTCCATCTGGTCAACTCGACAAGACCCTGTCTGAAAACCAACAAATAATAATAATTTTTAAAAAAATTTTTGCCAAGGATTTAGCTCAGTGGCATAAGCGCCTGCCTGGCAAGCTCGAAGTCCTGAGTTTAATCCCTGGTACACTCCTCCCCCCAAAATTTTTAAACCTAACAAATAAAAAGGACTGGTGGAAGAGTACCTTGGTTTTGATACCTAATACAGGATGAAAGGAGGAGGAAGAAGAGAGGGAGAAGAAGAAAACAATCACAAGAATTCATGCCTAAAATCCCAACACTTGATTACTTTGATTAATGGCTTTATCTGTGAAAATTACAATACTCTAGAAGTTAGCCCTTTTCACCAGTAATTTAATGAATGGTAAAGAGAGGGGCAAATGAAAATATACACTGAGCACAGACCTTGTGTAGTTGGGTAATGATATTTGGAGGAGCTCGCTGTTTGCTTCCTGTGTAAGATGGAGCTGAGAGCATATTTGGGTGGGCAGGGACAGGGCCTGAGGCCAAAAGCAGGAGGCTTTCCCGTGGTTACAAGAAGTGAAACCAGATTGTTTAATTCCTAGTTTTTCCCTCGGACTTACACGTGGCCTAGGGAAACAGGTCCGGCAGTCAGAGCCGCGCTGCTCCCTGGTGGGCGGCCAGCTGCAGAATGCAGCCCGCTGTGCTCCGCAGCCAGCGGCCCGCGCTCCCTCTCCGCTTGGTCTCTGGCCTTCATCCCGCCTTGGAGGTTACTTGGCTCACACTCCTTCCGTTCTTGCTCATCGATCATCCCACAAGGGCATCGGCTGGCTCAAGGACGTGCTTCTTCCTTTCAGTACATAAAGAACTTTTGTTCTAGGGTGAGCTCTGCCATGCGGTTACTTGATTATGTGGGCTTTTGCTTTTTGCCCAGGACAGTCTTTCTAAAATTGATACTAAGGTCGATTTATAGCCAGTTAGTAGGGGAGGGAGATAGAGCCAGATTTACAGACAGGCTTTTTTCTTACCACACCTTTTTTCCTAATACCTCTTTAGCTGTCCACATCGGAACAACTTCTGGCCTTCCTGCTAACGTGGGAATTCATTCGTCTAAGAAAATCATGGTACACTGTCTAAGTATACACCTACTGTGCATATTATAAGATTCAGAATAAGAGTCCGAGAAAATCACAAATTGAGCCTTGAATTTGATGTTTTTTTCCTCCTTGGGTTGAACCCAAGGCCTCGCACTGAACTGCATCCCCAGCCCTTTACAAAATTTTTCCTTTTGGGCCAGGGGTATAGCTCAGCAGCACAGCACCTGCCGGGCAAGTGCAAGGTCGTGATTTGGATCCCTGGTACCAAAAAGAGAAACAAACGAATTTTTTCCTTGTGACATGAGGTCTTGCTAGGTTGCCCAGGCTTGCCCTGAATTTATGATTTTCCTGCTTCCACCTCCTGAGTAGCTGGGCTTATAGGTGTGCATGACCTCCCTGGCTAATTTACCACTTTTGATTCTTGTACAGTGGTTTAGAGTTGGATATATCAATAGCTAAAAGTGTAACTCTAACTTTGTACAGCAGTAACTGAATTGATATTTAATACACTATAACCAAGCTGTCTACATCACATACATACTTGGTACATTCTTAACCTCAATACACCGGCATGTGAAACAGATCAGTGGGAGGAGGGTTTGCCATTTCTGGGTTTTTTGGGAATATGATTACATCTGATTCATGTCTCTTTTTTTTGATTGATTGATTCATGTCTTTCTCCAGGACAACTTCTAGACTATTTGACATCAAATTCACAGCTTTTATTTAATATTAAACAAGAATTAGAATACAATGTAAATATACTAAATAAATCATAAAAGACAAATGTAAACTGAAGTTCAAGATAAAGTTGTCTTGACAAAATAAAGCAGAAACCAACATTGGGTCAATTTCATAGTAACATTTTTATATTTTCCAGGTTTTTTCTGTTGGTACATGTTTGTAGTACATAATAATTCCTTGTGGAGAACTGGTACCTGTGAATAACACATCTCAATTCTTTTTTCACCTTCCTTCTCTTCTCTCCCTGCTCCCTCCATCTCTCGATCCCCTTCCCATCTGAAAAAGATCTGTCTCCCTATTTCCTCTTTTTATTTGCTCTTCATTTCTACCTTGGGTTTCTCATATAAGAAAAACCATGCAATATTTAAGCTTGTGTGTGTGATTTATTTCACTTAACATTTGGTCTCAAGGTCCACCCACTGTCCTATAAATGACTCAAGTTTTTCCTTCTTTGTGCCACAGTAGTACTCACTTGCGCAGAATTACCACATTTTCTTTATTCATTCATCTGTGGATTGGCATATAGGCCACTTCCAAGATTTAGCTCTTATGAATTGTGCTGCAATAGCAGGGTTATGAATGTGTCACTATAATATGATGTCTTTAACTCTTTTGGGAAGATACATAGGAAGAGAATTTCTATATTTTTTAATTTTTTTTTTTTAGTTTTTTGACAAATTACCATACCAATTTCTATAGTAGTTGTACCAGTTTACATTCCCACTAACAATGTAGAAGTGTGCCTTTTTCTCCAAAGCCTCACCAGCATTTGTTATTTCACTTTCTGACAATGGCTATTCTTTCAGGGACAAGGTGGGATCTCATTGTTTTAATCAGAATAATATTTTTAAATAAATCACTTTAAAAGATTCTTCAAACCACTTTCTCGATTTGTATTAATTCAGAGGAAAACTTTTAAAAAGTCACGTTGGACTGAAGACTAGCATCAGTTTATATAGTGTGTTTTCTTTACATTTGCCTTCAATTATATCTACACTAGCAGAGGAAAGTAGAGAGTTAAGCAATGCTCTTAGAATTTTTCTAATAGAAACTTTGTTAGTAATTACTTGGCATAGACAGCCCCAGCCATGACCTTTCAACAGAAGACAATTGGACATGGTTAGCTTTTTCAGGGAGACCTAGTTTGACACCAAGCAATAGTTGGGACTGATTTGTCAAGTACAAAATTGATTCCATAATGCACTCCTCCACTCTGGAAGTCCCTTCTTGTTCATATGGGTTCTAATTACTTAGATTTACTATGTTAAAGATTTCAAAATACTGTATTTCCAGAAGATTAATGAGTTACAAGTGTTTAACATACATCCATGAATTTATCCCCTCTACAGTAGCTGCTAGGCACTCAAATATACCAGGAACCAAGAGACATGAAGTCTAAGCTTATGGCTCTCATGGTAGATAATAACCATAGCAACATCTGCTGTCTATCATTGAGAACTTGAAAGACACTTTAGTCCCTCAACCTAGTATTTATATTCTTATCACTAAGAAAAATCTACTATCAATTCTTAAATCCCTCGATTTGACCCTTAACATCGATTTATTCTCTGTCACTCTACTCTGCTAGCAGCAAATCTTTTTCAGTGTCTTCTGCTTTTCTTTTTCCCTTTTTTCAAATCTGGAAAGAGTTAGGAGAGCAGAGGTTGCTTCATGGTTGATTCATCATTTGCTACATTAGACAATAAATTCATAAATACTAACAGTGGAAAAATTAAACTGTGTGTGGGGAGGTGGGGAGAATTCACTATTTATCTTCTAGTCCCACAGGATTTCCCTAGGGATGTCACTGAGGAAATGGTCAGACCCATGAAAACCAGGAGAGAGTGTTAACCAGTGGTCTGACCAAACAGCTCAAAATTATCTCTTTTTACTCTACAGGGAGACACTCAAAACTCTATTCACAGACATCCCATTATTTTACCTTAGTGCAAAATGTGTTAGCAGTTAGCAACTGTTTGTTACACCACAGACCCAGTATCTGCTAACAATGGGACTGTGGCATTCGATCCCACATGAGTAATTCTTCCCTGCCGGGCTCCTTCCTTTGCTTGGGGAAACACATTGGATCAATATACTATTTTCTGATAGAGGAATTAGCTTTTGTCCATTCTTATTAGCTGAGGAGAGGTGGGCTGGCAGTTTATTCCTTATTAGGAGGAATCTTAGATAATTTATCTCTTAAAAAAAAGTCCTACTTTTTTTTTGGTACCAGTGATTGAATTTACAACCTCATGCTTGTCAGGCAGATGCTTATGCTGCTGAGCTAAACCCGCAGCCCCAAAAGTCCTACTTTTAAAAAAGCATTTTACTCTCTTATTTACAAGTAGTATAATTAGACCAAAATCTAAATGCTAGTCACACTGCTAAAAGTAAACAGTTCATCTGAACAATTACTTTGAAGAAAACAATATGTGATATATTAACCATTGTTAATTTATTATCCTATTTTGAAACTCTGTATCACTGTTTTTATTTTTGTTTACTTTTCTCTCTTTAAAATAAAATCAAATGAAAAAAAGTAAGCAATTCTAGTGTCATTAATAAAACAAATTTGACAAGATAAATGATGGACATATTTAAAGAAAACTGAAGACATAATAGACTAAAGATATATTCAATATTATAAATACGTTAATTCTCCCCAAATGTATCTGAAAGCTTAACTGTTATGGTTGATGCATTGCATCAACTTGAGAAGTTTAGAAGTTTAACTAAGAGACAGGCAGGGAGCCAGGGTTCTTACTTTGTAAATAGCTTCATCCTGTGTAAAGGAGGGCAAGGAGACTTTGTGAGTGCTACACTTGCTGAGGAGTAGGGAGTCTGCATACAATTTAAAGGAGGAAAAGAAGCTTGCTCTTTCCACTTTTGCTCTGGCAGCTACCTTGAAGTGTTACCCCAGTGCCATGCTACCCTGCCTTGGAGCCAGCTGATTATAGACTGAAACCTCCAGAAACTGTAAGCTAAATAAACCTTTCCTTCCTTCATTTTGGGCATTGGGTGTTTTGCCCCAGCAATGAGAGAAAAGTAATCAAGACATTAACACATTTGAGATTTGACAAAATGATTCTAATGGTATCGAAGTAGTGATGGGGAACATCTCAAAAAAGGAAAATATGAGAAGAGCTTGCTTTATCACATGTTTAGCTACGGTAATTAAAACCACAGGCCCTAGTGCAAGGATAAACAAATCACAGAAGTAACATACGTACATACCAGTACATATATGAAATTAGCATGTGCCGTGGCTTACATGTGTTCCCTCCAAAATTCAGATGCTGCAAATTGGTCTGAAGAGGTGGGATCTTTACAAAGTGATTAGGCCCTGAGGGCTTCTTTTCCATGAATTGGGTTGGGTGCCATTATTAATGGGTTTGACAGAGGAATTAGTCACCATTACCCTTCTCCACCTGCTGCATGAGACCACCACATTCCTCCTATATTCCTTCTATATATTCCTCCTATATATAGGACACGATATTCCAGGCACCATCTTGGAAGCAGAAAGCAGCCCTCACCAGACATAAAACCTGCTGGCACCTTCATCTTGAACTTCTCATCCTTCAAGTCTGTGAGAAAATAAGTGTGTCTGTGTGTCAATCTTTCTTTCTTCCTTCTTCTTCTTCTTCCTTTTTTTTTTTTTTTTTTTTTTTTTGTTTTTTGGTGCTGGGGATTGAACCCAGACTTTAAACATGCTCAGCATTTGCTATAACACTAATCCACATCCCTAGTCTAAATTACCCAGTCTCAGGTGTTTTGTTATAGCAGCACAAAAGGACTAAGACAGTATGTGGGGAAAAAAGTGGAAGAGAAAAAAAGTGGCAGGAAAAATAAAGAAAACAAATGCAAATCAAAAAGGTAAAAAAAAAAAAACCCTGGAAATATACCTTATATATATTACAAACAAGGCTAATAACTTTATATGTGAAGTTATATAAGAAAAATATAAAGATTCTTAGAAAAGAAAATAAACTACATGAATAGGACAAATCACAAAATAAGAAAAATAAAGAACAAGCATGGGAAGCATGTTCCACCTCGCTTGTAATAAAAAGCTGCTGATTAAAATAATGAAATACCGCTGTATGTTGGCGCATGCCTGTAATTCCAGCACTTAGGAGGCTGAGGCCCTAGCGTTGCCACAAGTTTGAGGCTAACCTGGGCTCCATTAATGAGTTCAAGGTAAGCCTGACCTGTGTAGTGATTTGTCTCAAAAATTTTTTTTAAAAAAGAAGAAATCATGTATCTGTGTGTCTAGATATGGATCTGTACTTGTATCTATATATAAACACAGGATTTGTGAACAAAATGTGGGCCATACTACATACACATCTGTTAGTAACTTCCTTTTTCATTCTATAATGAATACCTATGACATATTGTTTTTAAAAAAGGGTATATAACATGCATAACGTGACCTTCTTTTTGTAAAGTGTATATAGGCAAAGAAAAAAGTTTGGGTCCCTCAGTGGAGAGAATACAGATGATTTTTATTCTTTTCTACATTCATTTTTCTGTTCTTAAAACTTTTCAAAATAATGAATTGTTTTAATAATGAATTATTAAAACTTTAAAAAACATAACGAATATGCATTATTTTTCCATATTATTTTTGCAACTAGAATAAAATGTTTTCATTACCAAGAAAAAAACAGTGGAAAACATGAGACAGTGTATTACTCCTCTCATCTCTTGTCTCCGGCCTGCAAGTGAATTCTCCATAAATCAAAATATGAGTTACATAAACTGTATCTATTTAAGGCGACTTGTGAGTACATTTGGTACTTGTAGATCAAGCTGGAGCTTTTGTGGTTTTATTGATTCGGTTATTTTTAAGAACTCCAGCAATAACAGGGTAAACTGAAATTGACACAAATAGAAGAAATGAACCACAATCCTTTTTGTCATTTTTCTGTTACTGATTTCCTTCTCGCTTGCAAGAAAGTGCCAGAAACGGTGCCGCAGGGCCCAGCCCCACCTGACTTCACGCGCAGCTTTGGATCTCCTAACCACCGAAGCGGCGGGCTCGCGCAGGCGCACGGGCGGGGTAGCGCGCGCGGGAGTACTACGCAGGCGCGGCAGTAGAGCCGTCCGCCCAGCGGTGTAGTGCGAGTTCGCCATGGTCGAGGCGTCTCACTGGTACAGAGACGGTGAGAGCGGCGCCCTGGGGGAACAGTGATGCAGGGCCAGTTTAACAATTCCAGATACTCAGAAAGGAGCTTTTTAGCCCCACACCTCCACTCCTGTAAGAGATAATGACCGCCAGCACTTTAGCCCTCACCACCAGCCTGGAGAATCCCAAAGAGAATCCCATTCCCCAGATAGGGAAGATGAAGCCCAGAGAAGACGCGGCGCTCGCCGTGTGTCCAGTGTGCCCAGCCGAGGATACCGCCCAGCGCCTGACCGCGGTGCCTCGACCGTCGCCACACGGTGCGCCAGGCCCTCTGCTGGTGTGGGGGTCGCGCCCTGGGCCCCCAAGCCTTCCCAGGCCACTGTGCTGTCATCAGAGCGATTAGGGACAGAGGAAGG
The DNA here is from genome assembly GCA_004027295.1 of Dolichotis patagonum. Classification (NCBI taxonomy): domain Eukaryota; kingdom Metazoa; phylum Chordata; class Mammalia; order Rodentia; family Caviidae; genus Dolichotis; species Dolichotis patagonum. The sequence continues at coordinate 6,012 of PVJX010025082.1, read as the reverse complement.
GGTTATTATTTTATTTTTAAGACTGAACTGATGAGGAGACAAAGCCTGTTCGTATGATAAAGCCTGTTCGTATATGTGGCCGTAAAATAACTTCCCACTTACCCCTGGGGAAAACGCTTGAGTAATTATCCCTGTTCTGTGAAAGAATACCGAGTAGTTCTTAGAGCTTTCCTTTGCACCATGTGTTAAAATCGGTTATGTTTTTCTATCGTTGCTGCTTCTGTACATTGTAAATTACATAACCACAGAAATTTTTGTTTTATATCTCACAGGGACTTCAAAACAAAAGCTGCATTACAGAAAGGAAATAGAAGTTAGAATCACGCTTCAGGAGTTGTTACTGTACTTAATTTTTTTAATAAACCTATGTATATGTAAGTATGGAAATATAAAGATACTGATTGAACCAGAAATTCAAATGTAGAAATGCAGAAAACATAGGATCTAAAATCATAGGCTGTCAAATTATAGCCTGTGACACATTTGACTGACACTGTTTCCAGTTTTTAAAGGTTAATACTTAGCTGGACAGGCCGGGAATTTAGCTCAGTGGCTTAAGCACCTGCCTGGCAAGCGTGAGGGCCTGAGTTCGATCCCCGGTACCAAAATACTTAGCTGGACATGTTATCCCATGTCTGTAATCTCAGCTGTTTGGGGAGGCTGAAGCAAGAAGATCTAGGTCAGCCTTCCTGAGCAGTTTAGAGAGACCCCATTTCAAAGTAAAACTGAAAAAAGCTGGGGATGTAAGCAAGCCTTGTAAGGCCCTGGGTTCAATTCCCAGTACCACACATACACAGAGAACAAAACTTTAGGTCATAGATATGATGAAAAGCTTCCATAGTCCACACTGATTAAATATAATTATTCTTTTTTCTTGGTACATCAATTTCAAAACTAATTCCTTGAATGTTTAAGTTTTTAAAAATGTATTACAGTAAGAGACACATTACTATTAATCTCCCTCAAAATACTACCCCTTAGTTCGAACACACTTACCCATCATTTTTTAACCACTTTGTGAAGCAGTTCTGGAAGTCCTCTTTTGTGAGTGTTACTTTTATAATTAGACAAAACAAAGTTGGATTTTCAAAACTGGGAATGAATTGTAACATTTTTAATCCTGATAAGCTGATAAAATCCTTTAAAACTGATAAACCGAGTTTTTAAATATGTTTGTAAACAAAAATAATTCTTCTCCTTAGTGACTTTTGGCATGGTAAATCCACATATGTATTACTTTAACAAAGTTATGTCATCTCTGTTTTTGGATACTTCTGTACCTGGTGATGAAAGAACCAACTTTAAATCTATTCGCAGCATAACTGATTTTTGGAAGGTAAGGTGTGCAACTGTGGATTAAATAGCTTTAGGTATTCCGTAAACCCTTGGGACACGTAGTAAGCAGGGAATATTTGTTGAAGAATGAGTAAGAATGGGTATCATTTCTTTAAACTATTATAATCACCCAACCCTTAGCATTTACTGAGAATGTATATTCATAGTGTGGTACTGTTGTTATAACTTTAAAAAATACTTTTTCAAACGCTCCTGAGTCACTTGAAAAACGCAGGACTTGCTTATGGAAGGGTAGGGCCTAATGTCAGTCTATAAAGGGCTGGGGATGTAGAGCATTTACTTAGCATTTGTAAGGCCTATGGTTTGAGTTCCAGCTTTATAAAGAAGAAAAGATTAAAAAGTCAGTCTAGGGCCGGGGATTTAGCTCAGCGGCATAAGCACCTGCCTTGCAAGTGCATGGTCGTGAGTTCGATCCCTGGTACCAAAAAAAATAAAAAGTCTGTAAGTGTGTATATGAAATACATACTAGTAACCAATGAATCAGAGAGTATAATAGACATGATTTCAGTATGCAACCTTTTTGTGTGTATGTTACAGTAACGTGCAGTATCTAGAACTAGTATAACGTTATAGTTGTATTAGTCACTTCTTCATTGCTGGGACAAAGTACCTGACATACACAATTTAAAGGGTAAAATCTTGGCTGACAGTTTCAGAGATTTCAGTCCATGGTTAGCTGAATCTAGAAGGCATGAAGGCAGAAGGGCTGGAAGAAAGGGCAGCCAGGAAGCAGAAAGCAAGGGAAGAGCCAGAGAGGAAGGGGCATGGGGTGAGATGTAGTCCCCCAGGTCACACCTCTGGGACTCACTTCCTAGTAGCCCATTCAACTGTGGGTCATCAAAGTGTTGGCCTATTGATGAGATTTGTGGGTCACAATCCTGTCACCTCTCTAGCAGTCTCAATCCAGTTAAATTGACAATTAGTATCAACTGGTGCAGTAGTGTTTATATAATTACGTAAAAGAGTCACTGCTTCAGCAGTAGAATAGATTTTTTTTTCCATTACATTTGACAGAGCAAGAAACTCTAAAGAGAGAACAGTAAGGGGATAGAAATTTCAGGTATTCCGTGTCACAAACATTGGGGTATAAAGGATAAGGCAGGAGTGCTTTCAAAAGAGATAATAATGTAGTTCAGTTTTAAAGGATGAATAAGGAAAGGGCATTCTAGGAATAAGGGACAATATGTACAATAAGCTGTTCTACATGTAGAGCTGTTGGCACTGTGGGCATTTGGAAGGTTAAGTGGAAAAGGCCAGATTGTGAATTGGGCAAGGTCAGCAAGAACGCTGTGCTAGAAATTTAAAATTTACCAAGGAGACAAAGAGAGGAAAAGGACAAGTGTGAGATAAGGGCTAAGTGATCAGAAGTCATGGGTTTGGACTTTGTGAAACATGAACGACACGAGAGGAAAGGAGGCTCGACCTGCTTCTGTTTACTATGTGATCTAGAGGCATGTATATGGCCAAAGAAGATGAGGCAAAAAATAGTGAGCTCTGGGCTTGGGGCCTCTCAGAATGAGCAGAAAGACTCAGAGCCAGGAGTAGCAATCAACACAGCCAGAGTTGTGGAAGGAGTTTGGGGAACGGGGAGTGCAGATGGTTATAAGGTGAAGTCATGATATGTGGCTATAAGCACCTTTCAGAGGACAATTTTTAATGGACTCAGATACAAGGTTTGAGACATGTGAGTTAATACTTACAAATTGCCCAGAGCACCTGTCACACAGTGAGCCCCAGGAAGTGTTAACTACCGAGAGGACTATATCATCACCATTAATACTAATGGTGATGTGGTTGATAATTTTCATGCTCAAAATCTCTCATATATAATGTATAAATATAATTTATTGACATGACAATATTTTTCTCAAGATATTTCTCTTTCTATATGAAGTTTATGGAAGGACCCCTTTTGGAAGGTTTGTACTGGGACACATGGTACAATAACCAAAAGCTGTATAATTTAAAAAACAGCAGTCGCATCTACTATGAGAACATTCTTCTTGGAGTCCCCAGAGTTCGGCAGCTGAAAGTTCGCAATAATACATGCAAAGTCTATTCATCCTTTCAGTCTTTGATGAGTGAGTGTTATGGCAAGTATACTTCCAAAAATGAAGACTTATCTGATTTTGGCATCAAAAGTGGTACTGAGTAAGTAATTTTAAAATTATACAGTAACTTTTTCTAGCAAATAACCATTGTATCTTTTAAAAATTGTAAAAATATGTGTATTTCCTAAGTAATACCTGGTAGGTAAGGTAACTGCTTTAACATTGGTATCAAAGAAAAATTTAGAGATAGTGTCTTGGTTACTTTTCTCTTTTCTGACTCAAAATACCTGACACGCAAACTTAAAAGGGGAAAGGTTTATTTAGCTCACAGTTTGTAGAGGTTTCAGTCTGCAGTCAGCTGGCTGCAAGGTAGGATGGCATGATAGAGGGGCAGTAGTTCATGGTGGTAGCGGAAGACTGCAAAAGCAACAAGAACAAAAGGAGAAGAGTAAACCTCTTTTCCTGCCTTATATTGTATGTAGGTTACCTGCCCTAGGGCAGATGTAGTGCTCTCATGCCCAATCCCAGCACTAGACAATGAACCAGTTACAAACTCTAGATTCTGCTGCCTCTAAAAAGACCCCCTCACCACCCTGTGACCACATGAGGCCTTTGTGGGTGTCATCCAGACAAAAACCATAACAGATAGCAACATTTAGAAAAAGAAGAGCATCCAGGTATGGTGCCACATGTCCGTAATCCCAGAATTTAGGAAGCTGAGGCAGGAGATTGTCACAAGTTCAAGGCCAGACTGGGGTTCCTTAGTGGGTCCAGGCTAGCCTGAACTACATAGCAAGATCATGTCTCAAAAAAAGAAAAAAAAATGACAATGACAAAGAAGGAGGAGAAGGAGAAGAAAGAAAAGAAGAAGAAGGAGAAGAAGAAGAAAATGAAGAGCAAAAACTAGGTTTTGGGAGGCTTGTTTTGTTTTTTGTTTACCTTAGGGTGCAAAGTATTTTGTTTTTTTTCTTATACAAAATCCTTAGTCATAGTGAATACAAGGTAGAACATCAGTTTTTACTTCTGCAATAGTCACTCAGTTTCTTGGGGTCTGGCTACTCTTCCTCAAACATACCCCCAAAACTTTGTGAAATCCTTAGAAATGTCTTAGGTGTACTCTGCCATTTTCCTCTTCCTTCATCCTGACTTGCTTCGTGCTATCTGTTATGTCCTGGTGCTACAAAGGATCAGGTATGCACGCACTGTCTGAGGGTGGCTGCCAAACAGACTATGGCTACTGTTCCCCCAAGCAGCTGAGGCTACTGCTGGTATAGATTCACATCTTTGATTTGCATTGGAAATGTGAAAGCCCAAAGCCCTGGCACCACCTGTCCTGGACACAGAGGCTGCTGTTATCAGTGTTGTTTGTACTGTGCGTTTTTATAGTCCTATGAAAATCATAGGGGAGGAGAATAAACCTTTTTTGTATATACTATTTATGAAAAGGTGATACAAATATTTACAAAGGTCTACTGTTTCCTACTTCTAATTCCCACTCTCTACAAAGAGCTACTCTGCTTTTCTAGTGTATACTTCCTGTCTCTAAATATTATCCTCATTCTGTAATACTTGATTTGATAGTTTATGTATCTATAGTTTTTATATTTTATGTATCTATTTCAGTGTGTTTTTTGTTTTTGTCTTTTTAAAACAGGGTCTCACTATGCAATTTAGGCTGTCCTTGAGCTCATTTTGTAGCCCAGGCTGGTCTTGAACTTGCAACGATCTTCCTGCCTCAGCCTCCCGAGTGCTGGGATTACACATTTGCACCACCATGCCCGGTTTCTGTATCTACTTCATTATGGAAGATGATCTGTCATGTAGCTCTTATCCAACTCCTCTGTCCTCTTAGCCTCTCAATATAATTATGTGATGATTACTATTATTAGTTTATACTATAAAAATATCAATTATATTTCTTTCCTTGAACAACCTCCCCTGAACTTCCCAGTACTAATAATTGCTTTGTGGTTTTGTTTTATAACTTTACTTTGTGTCAGTTTTGGGCATTCTTGAGGACTTGTATAATTCTAATAAATCTAATAAATTAGTAAGTATGACACATTCTCATTAGTATTACACTATTAACTCCCTCTCAATACAAAATTTCAAGATAAATTAATTATTTAATTACACATTTTAAGTTGGAATCTCAAGACCAATCTTTTATTTTAATATTCTAAATTCTGATAAAAACTATAAGTACTTTAAATATCAAAACTGACACTATGGGTTAGGTTTACTTTACCATCTGTACAATTTATTGAAATTGTGAGTTAATATTTGTCATTTTTCCACACCAAAATAAGAAGCAACCTGTGCTCATTTATCTAAAATGTAAAATTCATTAATTAAAAACATTACTTCTTAAAAACTGGAAGCCAAGAGAGAGTGGGTTAATAAATCTTCCTGTTTAACACTCATATGCAGAAAACCTTAAATATACAACTATGAAACTTTGGCTAAAGTATAAATATTGGGTGTTCCATGCCTGTAATACCAACTATTCTGGAGGCTGAGGCAAAAGGCTTGAAAGATCAAGGCTACTTACTGGCGATATTCTGACTCAAATGAAATTTAAATTTCATTTGACTCAAAATTCTGC
>PVJX010025081.1:0-27355 GCA_004027295.1 Dolichotis patagonum | reverse complement strand
ACTTAAATGCTTGTGGCAAAGACCACTGAGCCCATTCAATCAGGATTATATTGGACCAACGTTGTGATTTCATCAGAGGGTATTTATTGTAAACAAGAGCACAAGCAAGATTCCTATTAGACATAATTAGAGATATGTATGAAAAGAAACTTAGATCTTACAAGAGAAAAGAAAAAATATAACATGTAAAGCTAAAACCGTTTGTGTAAAAATGTTTCAAATTTTAGCCATAGAATCCTCATCATTTTAGATGTTTGACAAATATGCAAAATATGATTATGCTAATTATTTAGGTCAAATTGAGTTCTAATATGTGCCATTGTCAGCATTGAAGACAAGGTTATTGATTGAACATTATGCATTCATCTGGTCCATACTGCAAATCCTTCAGCTTCTTAGGGAGAAATATTTTTTAAGCCTTATAAATATTTAAATGTTTGCATTTACAAATTGTGAAAGTGTTAGCAAGAGAAGCCAACTTGGGTCATCACATGGAAACAAAAGTGTATACAAAGTTGCTGTCCTAGATTGACAGTGTCACCATTACATAGCTCAGTGCCACACACCAATATGGTGGATTTGGGGCTACGATTTGAGTAAGTGGGAATTAACCAGATAAATACTAGGGCAGAGACAGGGTATAAGCAAAGAAACATCCAGGCCAAGGGAACATACAGAAGAATCCAAGATGAGAAGGAGAATGTTACCTCTGCAGAATTTTCAGAACATGAGAGTAATTGGGGGTAGTGAAGTCAAAGGCAGAAGGAACTTCAATAAGAGATGAAAGAAAGCATGCATGGCTTTATAACTCATCTTAATGATTTGATCATTATCTTGAAAACAATGGGAAATGATTCAATTTTTTAAGGAATAAAAACCATTATCAGATTTACTTCTCCAAAAGCATCACTCTAGTTGCAAGGTGGAAAATTTGTGAAGTGAAGGATAACTAAATAGATGTAAACTAGAAGCTATTGCAGATGAGAACTGATGGTAGGTGAGAATGGGGCAGTGTAATGGGAATAGAGACAAATGGGTCAATCTGGAAATTAACAAGTAAAATTGGACTGGTAGAATGTAGTGGACAGTATTTTATGACAGTTATCATCAACACAAACAAGGTAACTTCCTTTGAAGATCTTAAACTAGAGTTAAGAAAAAATAGACATGTGTACACAATTACATTATAATAGATATTTATAGGCATTAAAAATGTGACAAAGAAAAACAGGAATGGATGAGCAGCTAATTTAGATCGAGTGGTCTGGGACAGCTATGCAGAGGTCACGTTCAAAATGAGAGGTGAATAAAGAATAGGACATCCGGTGGAAAGATTTAGAGAGAGGACATTCCAGGCAGAGGGAAGACCATGTGCAGAGGTCCTGTAATAGAAACCATCTGAGTTTATTGAAAGAATGGCAAGTAGGCCAATGTAGCACAGAGTTAGGATGAATGAGATGTGCTCAAAGGTATAGTATTGACTCAGACAGGAAACACAGAAGGACAGAGTTTGGGACAGAAAACTAGCAGTGTAGTTTTAGCAGTGTTAAGTTTGGGGCACTTTCTGAATATCCAAAGTGAAATTTTTTAAGTAAGCACAATATGGATTTCAATATTGGAGCTGAGATAAAAATATCAATTTTAGAGTCCTTATCATACACCTGACAATTTAAAGTATGGGTGTGAATGAGAAGCCCTTGGGAAAATACACAGAAAACAGAAGGGAGCAAAGGGTAAAACTGAAAGAAATGCAATCCTAGATGACTGAGTCAAAGGAAACAAGCATGTAAAAGATAGTTGTGACCCAAAGCAAAAACTACCCATGTAGCAGTGTCAAGGGTCAAAATGCTGGATGACTTTTTCAAGGAGAATGGCTAAAAGTGCTAGATGCAACTGAGAACTAAAACTCATAGAAATGTATTTAGAGGTAAGATTTGACTGGTGGTCCTAATAGAACTCTTTTCACTGAAGTAAAGAGAGAAAAGGCCAGATTTAGAGTGGACTGAGCAGTGAATAGAAATTGATGAAGCATTGCAAGTTTCTACACTGACTATAAAGTTGAAAAAAGAGTAGAAAAGAAACTGAATCCAAAAGACAAAGTGTTTTGCTTTCTCTTGGTACAGGTTTCAGTTTTATTTTTTGAAAAAGACAAAGTTTAAGCATATCTTCATACTGAAACATCAAAATATATAACTAAAGACATTAAAGTAAAATGTTACTGATATAAATGCACACATATTTTTGGTCTGGTTATTAACTGTTAATTTGAGCAATTTCTTACAGTGAGTATGTACAATAGTTACACAAAACAGTATTTTACATATCACAAATTTCTATTTATTTTATAATTTTTGGAATTTTCATCTTGTTATAATATTCTAATAAAAATAAATGAGAGGTACTTACATTCTGTAGGTAGTAGATATGTGTATGTACCATCATTTTTCTGTATTTTACTTGTTTTTTACTAATTAATTTAACATTGTACATTCATCGTATATGATATTTAATGTTGTACTCATTTTGAATTTTTATTTTCTTTTTAACAACTACAATTTACAGAAAAAATACTTTAAAAAACTTTAAATATTTTTTTAATTTTTATTTTAAAGAGAATAAAATCAAACAAAACAAAACAGAATAAAGCCAACGAGAACAGAACAATGCAAATGATACAAGACTTCAAAACAAAATCATAGGAAATGAACGATGGCCACTGTAATGTATGCTTTCTTCAAAATAGCTGTCCATACCATTAGAAATAATAAAATCAAACAAAACTAAACAGAATAAAACCAATCAAAGCAAAAGAATGAAAGTATATTTTAAAGAGAATTACACCAAACAAGATAAAACAGAATAAAGCCAATCAAAACAAAACAATGAAAGTGATACATGATTTCAAAACAGGTCATTAGAAATCAACAATGGCTACTATAAAACATCTTTTTATCTTCAAAATTGTCACCTATACCATCAGACATAATAAAATCACACAAAGCAGAATGAAACCAATCAAAACAGATCATTGAATAAAACAAAAGATAAAACAGAACAAAATAGTGAGACTGGTATTGGATTTCAAAGACAAAACAGAAGGAAATCCTCCATATTTGCTATACTGCACAGTTACCCTCTCAATAGATGTTCAGACTACGGGCCTCAGGCCTGCAAAGCCAACCACTGTTTCAAATCATGAAAATCAAGTAAATTCTTTGTATCCTGATTTCCCTGTCTATTATTATTTCTTGAGAACATTGAGAATGTGATGAACTTGGAAGTAAAGATATTAGTAGTAATGCAGTGGAGATTCAAGAAGCAAATGCATGACTCAATGACAGTATAAAATATGTTTGTCAAGGAAATATATCTGAGATACTCAAAGATTAAACATGTTCACACACCTGGAATTTGTTTCATGTTTTTTTTTTTTTCTCACTGGTTAGCCAATGCCAAGCTTTAGATAATTAATGTGAAATGTAATAGAGATTGCCAGTACTCATGGATTTTATAGCCCACATTCTAGCAGGTGCTAGGTAAAGCATTATCCTTGAAAATATCAGTTGAGTAATGAAACAAACTTGTAAAGGGTGATAACTATCAGATTCATTAGAGCAAAAAATGACTGAGCAATTTTCCCTACTATGACCAATACATGAGTGATTTTTGGCCTTAAAACCAGGAAGAAGCCCCAGATGGTTTTATGTCTGGTACCTGAAGGTTTAAATTTCCACTTTCTGCACTGGAGAATTTCCCTGAAATGTAAATGAAAGAAATCTAAACTTGAAAGAGGCTTAAAATAGTTGGACTTAGGAATGGATCTATATCATTTTTCAATTATGTGGAAGTGCACCAACAGGGAGAAATGTACCTATGACACTGAAATACACATAAAATATCCTTGGGTTAATGGGATGTGCTGCTGCTAGTCTGAACACATTCATACACATGAAGACTGATAGAGATACTACTTACCATTATATGCCACAATGAAAATTTTAATGGCTTCAAAGTATTTCATGAATATTTCTGAAGGATTAAACTGCCTGTCATACTGTTGACATGAAATCATTCAAATATTCTTCTGTAGTAATGAATACTGGCAAAAGTTAAGCACAAAACAATGAGCTGACAGCACCAATATTTCTCTGTACACTTTCTGTTAATCATTATTCACCAATTGTATTTTTTTGTAACCCACTAGTCTAAAAAATGCAAGCACACCTACAGACTCTGATGATTAATGATAAGTTCAGATATGAGTACAGCTAGAGAACAAGTGATTAACCACTTCATCATTGCCCTGCTGATTTTAAGAACCATGTCGGTGTAAAAGATGCTCTGAAGACAAACAGGTTTACATATCATCAATCGGTTTCAGTCAAGCAATGGTCCTACCAAAGTTGTGGTCTTGATTATTGACTATTTTAGGTACCGGTTCTATCAAATGACCTCAGAGGAGTAGTTACCATGAGCTACAACCTCATTCACAGAGCGACCTGAATTAGAAAATGCCTAAACTGTGGATAATCTCTGGGGGGACTCTAGTCACTGTTAAAATGCCTATGCAAATTATCTGACTTCAGAATCACCGAGAAGTTTAAAACTCTTCTATCTCAAACATGCATCTGCCTTTAAAATACTCCCATGTAGGCCTTCCTATGAAGGAAGCTCCACCATGCTGATTAGTCAGAGCTTCAACAAGAATTTTAACCAAGCCTTCCCATGATGGGGGGGAGGGGTGCTGAAAGACCAGAAGAGCATCCCCCTACCCTGCCCCACTGATTCAGAGGACTCTGGTGAGATGATAGCAACTGAGAGGAAGGGAATAGCTTGACGCTAGTATTATTTGGTTGACTCTGCAGGCTTCAGACTAGTAGTCTGGGCATCTACTTGGGGTATGGCAGTGTGCATTGTCTCAACTGTGAGGAGTATTTTCACAGTCTTGTTTTTGAAATCCAATGTTTTGTTCCACTTGACTTTTTTGTTTTATCCCTGTGTCTGGTAAGATGAGCAAATATTGGAAGATAACAACATGCAGTATTGTTCTCACTGCTTTGTTTTATTCCTATTTATTGTTTTATTTTATAAAATGTTATGTTTTGACTGACTTTATTCTGTTTTGTTTTATTTGATTTCAATATGTCTCATGGTATGGACCAACTATTGTGAAGATGGCAAGATATATTATAGTAGTCATTGTTGATCTCCTGTTATCCTGTTTTGAAGTTCTGTACCACTTTCACTGCTTTGCTTTGATTGGTTTTATTGTGTTTTGTTTTGTTGGGTTCTATTCTCTTTAAAATAAAATAAATACTCCCATATATTCAAAATACTTCCATATGCATAACACTTCTCTGCTATCTTGTAAGCTTTATACTCCATTGATTTCCAAATTCTTAGCTATTTGTATTAGAGATTTAGACAATTTTTTAAAAGTTGCTGGAAGTGCCAACTTCATCCATTTTCATCACAGTTATTCACTCTGTATAAAAACTTAAGAGTTATTAATACTCATTGACTAAAGATTTTACTGTAGTCTTTTAAAACGCTCCATATTTTAAAATGACTAATTTCTTAGTTCATAATAGTAATTTACTTGTTCAAACAATAAGGACACATCTACAAAATTTTCTCTCCAAATATGTGACATATAATTTTCACTTTCTTCTAAGGCTTTTTCTATATAAATAGTCAGATTTTGTATATACCTTGGTTATTTTCAAAGCTTAAAGCTTTTTATCTTACAAATATTTCATCCTAATAGGCTGCCATCCTCCCAGAAGATTGAATGACTTTACAGAACTTTACTCAAAATACTTCTGAAATTCTTGGGATTAACAATGATTGTTTCAGACTGCAGGCAGACTTAAGAGGTATAAAAAGTGTTATTTATGTTTTTATTTCTGCTCCTATTGCTGACTGTGAGTTCTGGCAGAAAGAAGGTGTTATAGAAATATAATTTATTAATAATAATTTGTTTCAAAACTTTTCCAGTGAGAAAGAAGAGGAAAGGATCTGTGAAAAGCCTTAAAACTCCCAGAGAAAGTGCCTTACTGATGGTGTTAAGTATTTACAAGAAGAAAAGGATAGCTCTTAGGATTGTTTTTAGCAACCAGAGGACCACATTCTCACAGCCACAGTTGACAGCTTCTTTCAAGCAGAATAAGTAATTTTCCATTGTACAAGTTCACTAGACAAAGTTTCTGTCTCACCCAAAAACAATAGCATATTGTTCAGGCTCTTATCTCCTACATGTCTCACCGTTCCTTACTCACACAATCTCTTTTGAAATAAAAGACAATCTGATACAAAGATGATTTAGAAATAGTAATTTGAACTTGAATGACTCATTTATTTCAAGAAGTCATGCAAAGATGAGGAAATGTTTGTTTTTACTGCATCATAAATAAGTCAGATCTTTGATGAAGTAGGGCATGCAGATTTAAAAGAATCTCAGGAAGATTTCTAGATGAATAGCAGAAATCTGAGAAGTATTTGCCATGAAAACAACTTAAGAGAATTCTGACTGTTTAGCCAAGGGTAGAAAACTTTTAAGAATTTGCTAAATATATGTACAGAAATCTTTATTTCCTGGAAAAAGAAAAAGCATTTTTTATTAATTTGTCTGAATTTTCTAGTATTCAACTTCAGACATGGGTCTTAATCTTAACTGCATATCAGATTATATAAGCAGCTTAAATAAGCAAATAAAAAATCCCCAAAAGTACTTAAATTCTATTTCCATAGTCCCTCAATAAGTGCACACTGATGAGTTACCAGGGGGCCCCAGCAAACACCCCAATCTCCTGTTTGGTGCTACAACACAAGGCTGGAAAGAAAAACTCAGAAACAAAGTAAAAGTGAAATGGGGCACTGGAATGGTCAGTCGGTGCTCAATGCTAAGCAAAGACCCCAAACCAGCCAGATCTACAGTATTTACTGGTTGTGCAATCTATAGAACGGGTGAAGAGGGCATGAGTGGTAGCTGAGGATAAGATGCTGATGCAGGCAAGGTTTGTAAAGGAGGGAACAAAACAGTCTTGCATTAAGGAAAGAAGAGACTATACATAGGTCATGGTTAATGACTAACTCATTTTTCAAGTAAAATAAAGTACAATTCTGGGAAAGGAATTCGGGAAGAGTCACTTGTCACTGGCTGCCCTATTATCTCACATCAGAGCCCCACAATTTCATAGACCATATGTTTGGTCTCTGCTGTGGCCATTGGCAGAATAAAAAAATGCTAATCCATGTGCCACTTGCAGCGCTCTTATGAGTCACTACTTAAAATAAGTCAGTTGCGGGATTAAAGCTTTATAGTCTGCACTGCTCCCAGCCTGCTCTGGGAACAATCAACAGGGTGGTCTCTCACAGTGAAGAGTAAACAGGTATTACCCACCATTTTAAAATTTCTCCTGCTATTTCCAAAGTGTAGCCAGGTTAAGAATGAATGAATTAGAGAGTATCAACATAGTTAAAAGCAGTTGAGATTTTTCAGAAAATTAAGGAAAATGTTTTAAGCCAGTGTTTCACGAACCAGGATACTAAGCCAGCATCACAATTATCTGGAAGGCCAGTTTGAAATACATAAGGAAAGCCTACTTTCCCCACTCTCAGTCCCAACCAGAACTCCCATGACATTCTGAAAAAGGCGCCCTCCTTGACTCAACTTCATTCACCTTGTTTGAATCCTTTTCTGGGACACATCTCAGCCTTGGCTTCTGTCTTTGCTTGGCCTACATAGCACAATTTTAGAAAAAAACCTAATACACTAACTAGAGAGAACTCTTACCTTCTCTATTTGACACCCCTACATTACATAACTCTCTCTCTCTCTCTCTCTCTCTCTCTCTCTCTCTCTCTCACACACACACACACACACACACACACACATCAATTCTTTGATACTGATTACCCAGACTGCCTCCAACAAGAATCCCCCTACCTCAATGCTGTCTCTTAGTAATTTCCATCCCCTAATTACTCTCTTCCTCCTCCCAGTCTTCTCCTCTAGCTATACATGTCTGCTTGATCCTTTTGTATGTAGCATTGAGTCTGATCTTTTCCCTATTGCCATGGTCTTGACAACTACCACAATAGTCTGGAATATAGTCTTCCTTACCATTATAACCAGTGTTGGAATACTTCTTTCTTTAGCACATGATATTCTAAAACAATGATATTGGCATCCTTCTTCCTTCTAGGCCCCCTTTGGGAACTACTTTTATATGCCACTTGGATGACATCATTCTAAAATGTACCATCTCTAAGTATGAGGAATGTGGGTACCAACAAGAGCCCAAAGGAAGAGTGTGACAGAAAACATATATCACACATGATTTTCCTCCAAAAGTGTAAGATGAATACATGTAGCCTAGCAGTAAATATTGAGGGAATAAAATCTCTTTGGAATAATAAGAATGCAGAACTATAAAAAAATGTATACAGTCTGATTGATGGTCTTGTTATTAATAGGTGTATACTTAAGAAAGAAGTACGTAAGAAAAGAAATACAAGTCAAAATGTATAAGAGACTATGATTTTAGGAAGGGAAAATATACTGAAGCTCAATCCAACACCTGAATGGGATCTGTGGAAAGGAGGCAGCAGATTCCTGAATCAGGACTAAAGGTATTACCAACTTTAATGAGAGCGGATTACCTCTCTTTAAATTATGTTCATGATTGACCTTGGAATTTAAGATGAACCTCGCTGCAGCTGGTAAATATATTCACCTCTGCAGCAGACATTAGCTAATGTTTCTTTTATCTAAATGCATACTTATTATACATGGCAATCACTTTATAGTGTTTTTGATGTAAAATTCTATAAAAAATAACATTAAAACACATAAAATGATTTTAATTTTTCAAAAGTGAAACAGAAAAGATGATTTTCTGTTGTTATGAAACTAATTTGCTTGAAAGCACAGGACTTAACCAAATAACATTTCAAGGTCTCCCTCATTTCTATCTTTAGTTCATGAGCACATTTATGGAGAATCTATTTTTAAACTTATTTTATAGATAGAAAAATGGAGGAAGTAATGGTAAATGGACTTCCCAAGGTGTTAGAGAGGATGTCTATTTGAGTTAAAATTATAATTTATGGTCCCTTAATTGCCCAACTAATTACTGAGCCTGCTGTTAAAAGCACTAAGTTATACTCTATGAATATAAAGTTTGATGCACATTTCCTCTGATATCAAGAGAATTACATCAACTAGAAAGCTTGCTCCATTTTTCATGGGTAGTTAGAAATGAATGTTGCATCAGTTGTATATGGTTTTGAAAGAGAAACTACCCACAATATGTAGGATAACTTAATTGCCCAAAAATAATGGACATAGTTTAGCAACCTTTCTGAGCCTCTCAAATTCTTGTTAGGATGCATTAAAGATACAAGGTATATCTGCATCGACAGCATAAACCAGGAGTTTAGAAAGTCGAACATGCTTATTACCTACATGAAATAGAAAAAAGAGCTAGAGCTGCATTTTATGAAATATTTTATGCACTATGAAGATTTAAAACATACTGGGGCCAGGAATTTAGCTCAACTAATACTATAGCAACTTAATAAAGTCACAGAGAAAGTGAAACTGTCCAGGGATCATTTTAATTATTCTCAAACTGAAAGGGAAAGGTTGAATTCATGCCATCATTTTGTTTAGCTAAAATTCTCTAACTTAAACTTGGTAATTAGATGTGGCCTACTGTCTAAATATATAAAAACAATGCCCAGGTATATTATGCTCATTATTTCTTTTGCTTTTGATATATAATATTTTATGTAAAAGAAACATTGCACAAATATTTTCGGTAAATTTTGAAAGCTAGGAGAAGAAAATGAATAGAAACCAAAGGTCTCAGAATAGAGAACTACAAGTCTTTTCAAAGAAAGTCTAGAAACAAAATTTTGGAGTAAGCCTTTCTCCTTTAAAGCAGAGTACCAAACGCTGGGTAGTCAGACCTAGCAGGGTTACATTTTCATCCTTTCCTTGTTACTACTTCTGAGTCTACATCACATCTAGGGCCATGGCGTTTATTAATTTAATAGATCTTTCAAGAACTATAGAGAAGAAACACTCCCAGCAGTGGCCTTGGTTCACAATTTTCTCTCTCACCTTGAGTTTGGTTTAACTTTCATCAATAATCTTCTGAATTAGGAGTTTAAAAATTGTAGTTATGAGACTTGGCCTTAAGAAAGTAGGTACTGGAATGACTCTGCTCTTTGAAGAATCCCAAACTCAAAATGTCTATCTCCTTTCTCATTATTCCTATTGCTCCCAAATCAACTAACCAACAAGGGAACGGGGGAAGACATCTCCCACACAGCTGGTTATAGATTGATAAATAAATCTAATTTTTTTCTCATGCCAGAATGTGACCACTGGGAATCTTCCCAGTAAAACATTAACTAACTCAGTCTTTAGTGAAACAAGGCAATGAATAACAAGAAAAGACTTGGGCTCTAACTTAAAACCATAAAACAATCTGTATAAGGCATGATAATTCAACAGGAAGGAGATTACTGACCCTTCGTAGACTGGCAGGTCTTTAAATTAAGATGGCTCCTAAGAGAAAAGGTAAAGTTCACTCAGGTCAGGCAGCCAGCTGTCTCATTAAAATTAAAGTTGAGTTTTAACCCACTAAGTTTTAAAAGTAAACAGAGCAAATAAAAATAAGGAAGAATAAAATTATCAGAGGAATGTAGTAGAATATCACAAAATCAGATAGATATTTAAAGTTGAATTCTTTTAAATTGTCAGAGTATAGAAAATTAATGTTTTAAAGACTTAGTCCCTTTCTACAATGGCCTAGTAATATGACCTTCCCAGATATATTATGAAGAGGAAAATAAAATATATAAAATATTGCATTTAGTACCATACTTGGTACCTAAGAGATTCAGAAAATATTATATATTTTTATTTCTTCCTTAACACTGTTTTCATAAATCTATTTATAAATGTATTTATAACATTGCCTGAACCTTTAATTAACATTTATTAAATAATAGCAAAGTCATAGGTCTTTTTAAATTTGTTAACATGTTCTCCAAACTCTGTCTTAGAAATCTAGTATGACTTGTTAAAGATTTCTGATACAATTTCTTTTTCCCACTTCACCTTCTTTGCAAAATCTGTCTCTCCTCTTTACTATTGCAGTGTTCTAGAGTAAGAAGTCTGTTTCATTCTAATCTCTAGGTAAGCAGTATGGAAGAAAAAAAGAAATAGCAATGGTGATGTCTGAAACATTGGCATTAACTTCATAAGAAACATGCCACTAATTCTACACTGGAGTCCCCACCACCCACATTACTTGATCTAACCTAATTACTTCCTAAACATTCCATTTCCAAATTCTATCACATTAAGATATTCAGCATATAAATCTGAGGAACAGATAATACAGTCCATAGCATAGGTTATAAGCAAATACAGAGTTTCCTTATATTTCAAAAGAGCAGAAGCACTCCTTTTGGAAAAAAAAATAAATCTAAGATGAAAGTGCTCTCTGCAAGTTCCCAATCCCAGTATTGGACATTATAAAACATAAGCTTTCTGAAAATAATTCAAATAAAATCTAAGTAAAGTTCACCAGGATTAAGTTTCACTAAAAGCAGAGAAGTACTCCCAAATGTTAGAGAATCTATATTTTTATTTACTCAAAGTACTCAACATAATCTAAAAGAACAAGTCAAGACACATTGAAAAATGTCATTTCTGAAATAGAAAATGGATTGGGAAAAGAATATACACTATTAAGAATGTAAAATTGCATCTAGTTTTAGGTATTTTAGGAAATAAAATTAAAAGTTTACCACCAGATTAGAAGTGAAAAAGAAAAGAGCAAACACAAAGAATAAAATAATGGGACTACATGAAAGAAAAGTACAAACAAAAAGCAGGCTATAACAGAAGGCAAAATGCATGGAAGTAAAAGTGTCCAAAAACATGACTTAGGAACCAAAGAATTCATAGAGTAATTTGGAACTGAGCCTGGCAACAAAGGTAACTGAAAAACATTGGAGCTTGCAGCACCATGCAGTTCTAAGAGAGGAAACCATTACTGAGATTGAGGAGGCAATAAACTCAAGAAGTACCTGTGGTCGTGCCAGCAGTACCAGTATGAAGATCAACAAGTGTTCCTGATACTATGATCTCCTGGCAGTAGGCAGTTAGAATACTGACTCTGGTAGAAATAATGGAACAGCACTTAAAATTGTCTTGGCCATTGTTTTCCACGAAGTTGCTTTCTGGGAATGGCTAGGTAACTTGCAAGACCTGGTGAAAAATGAAAATTTGGGGCGTTTCCATAGACCTGCGCTCCAATCCTATGGTTCTAGCCCAGCACATTTGCAACAGCCATGCTGGGATACATTTGGTACCTAGAGAGAACAGAATGTACCCTGGCCCTGCTAACCTAAGAAGATAGACTTATTTCATCCTGAGACAGCATGAGGCATTTGCTTAACCCCTATCATTCATTTGTCAGCATCCAAATCCCTTCTAAAGGCAGAAGGCATGGGCAGAATGGAAATGTCTCCATAATGCGACCCAGTGTATAGCAGCCATTATCAATCAGCAAGGCTCCTGGGCTCCATAGCTGGTCCATGCTTTTTCTCTGTTGGACCTCATTTAAAAACACAAGTTTAAGAATAAAATTATTACAACTTTCATGACTACACCTAAAGAGCACTAACTCCTAATCATGGTACTCTTCTGAGCATGGGACCGTGAAAAATTGTGCTATTTGCAGACTGTGAAGCCATCCACGTCTATTATGTTTTAAATGGTGCAAGACCTAGATGCCTGATTTCAATTTATTTTGTTCCCAAATCCTCCTAACCTAGAAGAATTGCTTCAGTCTCCAGCCTTTTTACCATCACCCATTCCCAATCCTTAATAAAGCCTTTTTTTTTCCTTTTCTCTTTTTCTTTATTTTTTTCCCCCTGCACCAGAAATTGAACTCAGGACCTTGTGCTTGCCAGACAGGTGCTTGTGCCATTGAGTTATATCCCCAGCCTAATAAGCCCTCTTCTTACCATTTGCCTCCATCTTTTTCAACTGTTTTTTTTTTAAATGAAGCACTATAAAATTTTAAGAAGAAAGAACTGTTAAATTTGTTTTATGTGCTTTCTTTGACCCGGAGTCAAACAAATGAGACTTTCTCTTTTTAAAACGTGCTTAATCTAGCCAGATGTAGTACTGCACAACTATGATCCCAACATTAGGGAGACTGGGGCAGTAGGTTCACTGCAATTCAAGGCCAGCCTGGCTACATAGTAAACACAAGGCCAGGATGAACTATACATTGAGACACTGTCTCAAGGAAAAAAAGACAGAAAGAAAGAAAGAAAACTACCTTATCCTTATTATCACTATAACATGATACACTTGAAAAGTAAAATAAATTTCTAATAATTTAAGAAAATCTCATCAACTTGTTTCCCTAGAATCAGTTTAAGAGTTAGCACTAGTAAGATTAGTTCTTTTGAGTTCTACTGGTAGTTACTGATGTCAAGTTTATTTTAAAAAACTTCCATTTATCTTTAATTCTTCCTTCTGGCGATTCATGGACTGCAGGGGAAGAGAACAAGCAGTCACCAAGAAGCAAGGTCTCCCTGTGAATCAGCACCATGTGCGAGGCACTGAGGGGAGTGCCAGATGCCAGACCCTTCCAGCTCGCAGGTTGGGAAACAAGACGAGCCAAGCCCCTCTACACACACACCACCCTAATCAGCAGGCTGATCCAGAGAAACACAGGCTGTGATGATAGCTGTTGAGGTAAAATACAATTGAATGCTTGTAGTGTTTCGTGTTTCACTGACTTTGCAGATCTAAAGCCGTTAGTCAGATCATCTATTCAGAGGATAATGATCTGCAGTGTAACATCTATGAGAAATCTCCTTCTGAAGGTGGTAGCCAGCATTAATTCCCTATGACCTTGTTTTGAAGTCCTGTGTCATTTTCATTGGTTTTTGGGTTGGATTTTATTGTTTTATTTGGCTTGATTTTATTATATTCGATGGCATGGGCAGTTATTTCAAAGATAACAAGATATATTACGGTAGCCATTGTGGGTTTACTTTTATCTTGTTTTACAGCCATTTATTGCATTCATTGTTTTGCTTTTATCGGTTCTATTCTGCTCTGTTCTGTTTGATTTTTACTATGTCTGAAGATCTCTGCAGCTACTTTGAAGACAAGAGGCATTATGGTAACCATTGTTCATTTCCTGTAGTTTTGAAGTCCTATGTCACTTACACTGGTTTGTTTTGATTGGCTTTATTCTGCTTTGTTTTGCTTGGTTTTATTTTCTTCACAATAAAGTAAAGAAAGTAATTCTTGCTTTCTCAGCAACAATAATGAAAAGTAGGACTCTCAGTGTCAGGGACCACAGATTGTAAATTGAGTCTAGGAGCATCCAACGTCATCCTTGTCCTGCCCTTTGAGCCACACTGGAACACAGAAACTCCCTGCTCTCCACTGGTGGAAGCCCGAGGGCTAGTGACTGCTGTGGCACTCACAGGGCAAGATAAGACCTGCTGAGCTTGATAAGGTAACTGGGGGACCTACAGTTTCCTCATTGCTCCCCTGTCTCATCCTTGTGCTTGCAAGAATGCTTTGTTCTTCCTACCCCATTGTAGTTGCCATCACTATTCCTGGAAATACACACTGCCCTTTACCACTGTCCTTGACACAGATGTAACCAATGAATACCAAGGTTTTGGCTACCTCTCAACCTTTTGTTCCCCACAAACAAAGTCATCCCAGATCCCTGCTATACCACTGTTGCATTTTTTGCTCTTTGTCCTCACTGTGCTCCATAATACTTGGCAGGAGATTGGGGACTCTTAGGGATAGGAGGGGTCCCTGAGAACTGGTGCCATGGAAAGGGTCAATGATACTTCAAAGTATTTTATCTACTTTCCAACTCTTCCTTTAAACTTTCTCTCCACCTTATTTGGTCACTGCTCTATCTGGTAGGCTCTTACATCCGCTTTCCTTTCTTCTATATACCGAATATCTGTTAGGTAATTTTTTCATGCACACATAAAGTATAATATTCTGGACTTACACATGTTCAAAATGCAAGTTTTTGGGTAATTGGGTAACAGGTAATAGATAGTTTGAGGTATAGTCGGAAGTATAAGCTGACTGCTGTTTTGCTGTAATTTTTTAGATATTGCCTTCTTTTTCTTTTAAAAACAATTATCCCCAAGTTTCCAGAAACTTTTGAGAATTTTTCTTTTCCTTTGAAATTTTAAAATTAAAACTGCATTTTTTATATGAGTTTCTCAAAGTATTTATTTCATCTTCAAGGTCTCCTGAGATCTGAACTTTCTTCTACTTGAAGAAAATCTATTGAATTTTATAACTATTTCTTTCTCTTATATAACTTTATTAAGATTTGTTAAACTTTTATACTCTTTATCTTTCAACTTTATTTTTCTGAGAGATTTTGTCATCTTTATTTTCCACATAAATAATTTTTGGTTTTGGCCATATTCATTCCATTATTCATCCTATCTACTCAATCTTGTAACGTGGCAATCATATTATTTAAATCCTAAGAATGTTTCTCACTCAATGCTTGTTTATCCTTTTTTGAAAGTGGTATCTTTTGAAATTCCAACTTCTGTATTCAATACTGTTTCCTCTGTGGTCAGATGTAACAGATACTTATCTTTGTACTTCTCTTCATGCTATTTGCATTCCCTAAAAGCCACTGTTCCTGATATCTGTGCCTTTACAAAGTTCTTGTTGCTTAAATTAATTAACTGACCTGGGCTCCTTTTGTATTTATGTTTCATTCACCTCACCAAAAATAAACACTTTTTCTAAAGTAAAGATTGGCTGCCTACTCTGTGAAAGGATAGTGTGTGTTTAAAAGCAGGAAAATGAGATTAGCACAGCCATTATGGAACACAGAATCCAGCTCCTCAAAAAGATGAAAAATAGATCTACTGTATCACCTGGAAATCCTACTACAGTGTGTATAAGCAAAGGAAATAAAGTCGCCGTACCACAGAGATAGCTGCATGCCTAGGTTTGCCGCCGCAGTCCTCACAATAGCTACACTGTGGAATTAACCTATCTATATAATGCATTATTACCACCTTGAGCTGTAAAGAGTAAGTTTGTATCCTTTGAAGCAAAACTGATAAAACTGGAAGACATTATGTTAAATGAAATAAGCCAGATATAGAAAGATAAGTACTAATGTTCTCTTTACATCTGAAAGTTTTAAAAAGTTGACCTGAAAGCATAATAATGATTACTAGACATTGGGAATGGTGTAGAGGTTGGGGCTTTTTTTAAAAGAAGGTTGAATTTGATCAGTGTGGGCTGTATGTATGTATGGAAATATCACACTGAATGCCATTAATAAGTATAATTAATATGTGCTGACAGAATAAACAGGCAAATGAAGGCAAATAAGCTAGAAGCTCAATAATTTCCATAACTTGGTACAACTCAGAATTCCAGCGGTAGCTCAATTCCAATTGACTGGCTCGTGTGTGTGTGTGTGTGTGTGTGTGTGTGTGTGTGTGCATGTGTGCGTGCACATCATTGTGTGTTGGTTATGGAAACTTCCAAAGTAAAAAGGGCTTTGCCAGATTTCTCTCTCTTTGCCTGAGTAAGGCAAACAGTGCCGTATTTAAGCAAAGTAGCCTTTAGGACCTTAGCAAAACTGGGAGTGCGACCACACAGGAAGAATAGGTATTTTGAATGTAGTTGCTAATGCAATTTCTTCTTTGATCACTGTCTCTTGGCTGAGTCTATTCATAGATGTTACTCGTTTTGTTAGGGAGAACTTGTTAGAGCTATTCCTGATCCTTCTGCAGAAAATGCTTGTTGGTCTTTGGTCCTTTTGACAATAATTCTCTCCTTTCTTATTTTTCTGTCACTATAAATCCACCTAACTTCAATTTTTATGCAATACCTCCAAGTGAAGTTTTGTTTTCCAGTGCAATTTTGATTTCATTGTTTTAAAAATATAACTTTCATCATTGCAATGAGCTCTTTGGCAGGAAGGAAGATGGTTGCACATGCTTGAATTATGGACTTGAACTTCTAACTGCTGTGGTCATCTTAAAATTAATTGGCTTAACACCTAACCTTAAATTAACACCCATTTAACACTTGAGTGTGGTGATCTCTACAAAATCTCTTTCCAAACCTTCTCTATTTCAGGTAACTATGGGATTCTGTTATATCTGTAATTAAAAATTAGTTTTAATCTATTGTATTGAAAAAGTTCGAAAATAAGTATAAACAGAATCAAAAACCAATTGAGATGTATCATTTTTGGGAACAAAGATTAAATTTAGCCAATAAAAGACTGTAACCTTAATTAAACCAACTTGAAGGAGAAAATAAACTATGTTTTTCCCTAAGGGTAAAAGCATTAGAATAAAGTTAGAATAAACCAACTTGAAGGAGAAAAATAAACTATGTTTTTCCCTAAGGGTAAAAGCATTAGAATAAAGTAATTATTACAAAAGGTGGGGGACATTTGATTGACTAGAGAGCTAGGGAAGAGGGTGGATTAGAGTGAGTTATAGAGAGATGCTGGTTAAACCTCTGTAAATGTGGGAGATATTAATACCTGATTACTGTTCAAAATGCCACAGAGTGGTATAAAGCAGCTACAATTAGACATAGCCTTATTAATTAACAGCTTCCATTTTCAAGGTACCTCATTACTATAATTAGTCACAACAGATAAGGAAAAAAAATCTCACATCTCACTGTGAATCAGCACTAGAAACATATTTGATCCTCATTTCTGTATTTAGTTCCTTGAATCACTTTTATATTACTTGAATATATTTCCTAAAATAAAAGAATGGGCATATTTCTATTTTGTTTACAGGGAGTCTATTAATTTTGAACATGATCCATATAATTCAATTTAGCATTCTATTTCCAATGAATACAATAATAAAATTTGCTACGTGAAATAACATCAGTTAATAGTAAGTTTTAAATCAGAAAATTTTGTAAAAAACCTATCAACTGTTATACCAGTCACTGAAATATAAATCAGTGAAATGAAAAATATCAAGCTATTGACTTAAGAAAGTTAATATTTTCTATTGTACCATCACAGAAATTAGGTTAGTCAAGTGTCTATGTAGTCAGATTTATTGTACCGATTTTTTAAATTCAGAATCCTTCAGAGTATAATTTTTTGATTCCAAAGTGTAGCATTCTTACCTTCAAAAGAGTTTTTTTATAGGAAGTATTTCTTAATAATGAGTTGCTGGGCGTGGTGGCACACTTCTGTAATTCCTGCACTTGGAAGGCTGAGGCAGGTGGATCATTGCAAGTTCAAGACCAGCCTGGGCTACAAAGTGAGCCCAAGTCCAGCCTGAACTGAGAAGCAAGACAGTCTCAAAAAGACAAAATTAAAAAAAGTAGAGTCTTGCTAGCTTGTGGTTTTTTACAAAACATATCATGACTAAGAAAGAGAAAGAACTAAATAGTATTCCAAATACTTTCTACCCAAGAAAGTTTAAGCTCATTATTTTGTTTGAATTGCTTTAAAAAAAAAAAACCACTTTCATCTTTCTTTGGTCATGTTCCCAGAAACTTCTGGTGTATTTAAAGTAAATAAATAATTTATATCTCTTCTTTCAGAGGACTAAGGAAATGATCAAATTAGTCTTTTCTTTGGGTCAACATATGTTCTGTGAAAGTGAGATAAATAGTAGATGACCTAAAGAAATTGAAAGGTGGCCAATGAAATAAAGAAAAAACCTACTCCTTGATACATCTGAGCTCGCATTAAAGAGAAAAATTGGCTAAAAAGTAATTCATTCTGTTATGTCAATACTATGTTTTATGAAGAAGACATTAATTCTTCAGTGACAAGAATGGTGATCTTTGGGCTGGGGATTTAGCTTGGTGGTATAAGCACCTGCCTTGCAAGCACAGGGCCATGAGTTCGATCCCCGGTACCCCCCCCAAAAAAAGAATGATAATCTTTCCCATACCTGAAATGTGGAAAATTGTAATGTTCTTTTCCTCACCTATAATCATAGTTAGACTCACCATTTTGGGCAACTGCTATAAGTTTAAACATGCATTGGTCTAAACTTCATCATGATAGTATAATTTAAATTTTCTTTGTATAATTTAAATTTTCTTTGTATTTTTTCAATTTGCTTCACATCATGTATGCCATTAAAATGGTTATAATTATTTACCTGGTAATAGTTTATTTGTTTTAATAGAATAAGACAGAAATCTATGTTTTCAAAGATACAGTTTAAATTATTTTAAATAGTTCTTGTTTAGCAGTCAAAACATTTTTGCTCTAAAAAAAACATTTAATTTTAAATGACATTTTATGTGCCAAAGGAAAAGGAGAAATTCAGTGGCAATGGTCCAAGTACCCTGCTTATATATGTCATGTAGAGTGAATCTGGATGATGATTCAGACTTTAACCTCTTTATTGTACAGATGAGGAAAACTGAGGAACAGAGAATAGGAAAGGCTGCTAATATCAGGTAGTCAGCTATTTCATTTAGTTGCACAGCTGAGAGTAAAGCTCAGGCTTCTGACTTCTAGTTGATTAGCCTTTTCACAATATCATACTGCATCTCTTTAATTTACAAAGATCAAAGAAAAAGACTAAATGAGACAGGAAAAGAAATTCAGTCACTAGGATCTTCTAAGGCAGAAGTAGTTGAAGATTAGCCTTAAAAGGAAAAATTTTTCCACCACTACTTTTCTTACAAAATCATGTTTTATATTTATTGTTGGATAATTATGAATATATCTATAAAGATCATGATTAGCTACTAGGTGTGACACGTAGAATTAAGTCCTGAAAATCAGATTTCTTTGTTTTGTTCTCTGTATGTCTGTTCCCATTCTATTTTTTGCTGTGTAACCTACTTTCCAGGCTGATGTTCCTGCCATAAATAGATCAATGAACCTATCGAAAAGGCTATAGATGAAAATGTAGTTCTTAAAGAACTACATAAGCCCAGCCAATAAAACAGAAGTCCTTCTTTGGGATTATTTACATGGCATATCACTGGCAGAACTCCTAGTTTATAGGTAACTGCACATCTATAAAATAACATAAGGCTCTGATAAAACGTAAGATACTATTACAAAGAATTCAAATAAGTCATACACTTATAGTTAGAATGAGGGTGCTTCCTAGGATTCAGGCAAAGGACGTTCCTGAGATAGTAAAAATGGGTGAGTAGAAAATGGAAGGAACATCTGGTCTACCTGCTCACCTTTGTATAGTCTGCTTTCAGTTTCACATTCGAGCATTCTTACTGCAGTTATTTACTCTCTGACATAGGAGCTTCAGAGAATTGAGATTTAGTAGATAAATAAATAATGCAGTGGCTTCTATACACAGAAAGATCAGTGTTGCACATAGAAAGGCACAGATTCATTGGAGGAAACTCTTAAGAGGGTCAGAGACCCTTTCAAACTCAGAAAGTCTATTAGTTTAACTTCTAAAGCCAAGGGAAGATTTTATGAAACCCAGCAGAATTTAAACAATGAAGAAAATGAGAATAATGGCAGTAAAGACATTTTATCTAGTTTGCCCTTATTGAAAAGTGCACAGGTAAGATATAGTAGAAATGTAATGGTGGATTTCATTAAATAAGGCTGTGTAAAAAGGAATATGGCAAATACTGAGATAATGTCATACAGAATTAAGAATTAAAATAAGATTTTTCTCTCATGTACCTAAGACCTGGTGAAGGAAATGGAATTTTTAACTGTGCACACAGATTTTGCTTTATTTTTAGCCACTGATTTATAATAGAAATAAAATAAGCATTGAGGAATACCTTTAAATAATATCTTTCAAGAATATTTCATTTGAGAAGACAATTCTGAGTTTACCCCCCTTCCTTATAAAGGCACATATACCAATGTCTTTAATATGTAAGTCAACAGAACTAAAATCAAAATTACTTTAAATAACTATCTTAAGCAGCAATCATACAAAAAGAATTTGTTTAAAATGTAAATTAAATCAATTTACTATCACCATTCTTTGAAATATCTCCTCTATGAGTTAGAGTAATCAGACAGAAAAGCACTTGGAAAATAAAGAATTTTTTAATACACAAGAAAATAAAAGGAACTTAAAGGAAGGTCGTTTTTCCCTTGAGATACACATATTTTGCAATATTAAAAAAGAAGCAGTCTTTCACATATTCATGAAAAAGTACATTACACAAGAATATAGATTTATGTTCAGTAATATAATAATAAAAGGAACACAAAAAATTCTTTTGGAGAAACAGCAAAAACAGATATAAAACTGAAAAAAATTATGTCAACACTAAGAGAAGACTAAACCAAGAATTAGAAGAAAACTAAATGGAGTGAAGAAAAGGAAGGAAGATATCAAATACAGAAGGAAGCCAAAGCAAAGAACCAACATGGGAAGAATATACTGCTTTAGAGAAGTTAAAAATATAAAAAGTTCAAAAGTGATGGTTACAGCTATAAACACAAACATTCCAAGTTAAAAAAATAGTAAATGCCTAGGCAAATTTATAAGTAGAAGTTAAGAAATATTCCAAGAAAACTTTAATTTTCAAGGATAATTAATCCAATAAGTATCCTAGAAGACATACACATAAAATAACAGTAGCCTAGGCTTTCTTTTAACCAAAAATAAAAGCCAGGAAAGAAAATATACAGATAATATGCACTCTTAATTTCAAAAACAGCATTTCCCTGATTAACTTGAAGCTAGCCAAGATTGCCTTTCTAATAAACAGGCAGTTGGAAAGTATTCTAAAACCTGAAAGATTTAGAACATTTATTGCCCTCTCTTTTTTATAAAGGAAACCATAGATTTTTAGTACCAACATATTCCATGCAGTATTTCTTACATACTTCCACTAAAACAAAACTTGCTGTAATCTGAAATTCAAATGTGAAATGGGTGCTTGTATTTAATCTGTCAACCTTGTGAATTAATGGATTGGATTGCCAAAAAAAAAAGGAACCAAATTGGTCACAGTAAAATATTTTTTAAATGGCTGTGATTTTAAAATAGTATGAATAAACTAACACATAAAAGCCACCAATCACCTCCTCTCAGATAACTGTAACCCTAGGTCTCCTCAGCACCCGGGGTTTTCCAACCCCACCCCACTCCCACCCCGGGGTCTCATTCAGACATACAGGACAGCGTTGCATCTGTATCACAGTTGGAGGCATTCTTCTCATTTGTTTTGCCTGGGTACTCTCAGGCTGTGTCATTACTTCATTTTAGATAAAATTCCTTAAAGAATCCTTTTTATTGTGGAGTACATAAGTCACCTTTATGCTTGAGTTCCAAAGTAGAGCCCAAGCCCTGCTCTCCTTACGTGGGATATCCGCGAGATTTTTGGGCTACATTGCAACTGAAGCGTGTATAGACACGCTTGTTTGTATCATTCTCACCCGCCATGTAAAGGGACTGAAGTTTGGGGTATCTTTCTGTTTCCTAATAGCTTCCTCTCCAGAGTATTCTCCTTCCTCGTGCACCAGGGCAGTATCCCCACTAAGTGGAGCAAACATCAAACTGGAGACATTAATAAACAACTCCAAGCAATCAGCAAAGTTCATGTAGCTAAACATCATCAAACATAGCAGAAGCTATGAGCGTGAAATAAACTAAAAAGGTAAACCAAATGTTATTCAGGTAAATCATTTATTAAAGTCAAATTGTTATAGCACTCGTGTTTTACTGCATGGTATAGAAAATAAAGCTCTAATATTATTTGTTACTTGTATCTTAAACTCCAAATTGTATTAGTCACTTGCAGTTTTTGCCTATGACTATGACAAAATTCAGAACAGTCAAGAAAATAAAATATATTCTATCGTACTGAATATTGCTAACTAACTAGACAATGATGATCCCGAACTACCCTAAAATTTCTAAGTACTTTTTTCAGTCTTAATTCATTCAGCCTATACTGACCACTTGATTTGTGCATGGGGCTGACTGTACTAAGATCTTTTGAAGATGTCAAATATGTGGCAGCAAAAACAATCTTTCTTTGAATTACTAGCTAATTATACAAAGAAGAATGCCTTACTGATATAGGACCTCCAAATAATACAAACAATATAGGAGAAATATTATAACTTCCAAACTATAGCCTACTAGATGTCTAATACACTGAGTTCATGTTCACTAAAATCACAGAATGAATTCTAGGAGCAACAGAAGTTATGGGCAGAAAATAATTATTGGGAGAAGAAAGTCATATTTATTGGGGAAAAGAAAACTGTATAAGAGAGACAGAAGGTTTGTTGAGGACTCTGCTTTTCAAGGAAGTTTTATAAACAAAGCCGTGAAGTGAGGTGGGTTTTAGAGTGGGGGAAAAATGTAATCTACTAAAAAATATTGCAAGTATAATCACTTAGATAATACTGATCTAATGGAAAATCACACGGTTGTTACGAGATGGGACAAAACTATGGTGAACCAATAAGATTACAAGTATAATTGCTTAGATAATATTGATTAAATGGGCATCAATTGGGGAAGCAAGTCTCAATACCTATTTAAAATATCAATTACAGTTCTCCATCCTCAAGGGAAGTATCTAGATTTAGTCACGCTATCTTTTCTCTTGAGGTCTTGCCTTTAGCGAATTTGCTGCTCCCACAGTTGTAATGTCTCTTCTGCATTGACTCCTGTTGAGGGCTTAGCCCTGTCTGACCTCCTATAATATTTCTAACTAACTTAGCTATCTATAATATTATGACATGCATGAATACATTAAAATATATATCTTCTAGGACAATGCAAAATCTTCTAAATTTTTCAACTCCAGCTTTTAACACATATGCCTAAAAGAAAATGTATTATATGACAAAATTAATTAAGGATGGAATTAAAAATTCGCCAACGCAGTTGCAGTCTTCCTAATCCTGCATTTGCTTTTCTCTTCTCCTTTCAGCCTAACCCAGTTTTCTCAATCTGTAATTATTACAGCTTTTGCTACAGAGCTGCCTTGTCTGTATGTGCCATTTTTCACAACTCTCACCTTTTTACGGCTGAAGAGTTTGTCTTCACATGTCTACATTCTCAATTCTGTTCTGTCAGGTTCAATTAACTACTGCTGGTGACAACAGTGAATCTCATGACTTGCTTGTTTCTCCTGCTCCTTAGTGACTGCAAAACGTAACAAATGCACATAATCAGAAAATAAAGACTAAAGAAGCAGTTTGGATAGAAGATAAATTAAGGAATAATCTACTACCAAATGTGATGGAAAACATCAGCGTGCCTGTTGAGAATACGATAAAGCCTCAGTAGAGGTCCATTATCCTTTTCTACCATTCACAAGCTCTTCACATGCCACAAGGACTCCAGTGTTCTCAAGGTGAAGAAGTCACTTGGATTCTTCCTTAAGCTGAGTTATTCTTCGGTTTCTATCCTGTTGTCTTCCATGCTGCCCTGACTCTCCACATAGATGACTATAGAGAAGTTCTAAGCTGAAAAGGCTTTAGAGAAAAAGAGCTATTATAAAGTGAGTAGTTTAATTTTTTTATAGAAAAGTTTTAATTTTAACAACCAATGAAAATGTGCATTTCTAATTTCATGGTGATAAGAGACATGTGTCTATGACTTTCAAAATACATATTTTGAAATGCCAAAAAAGAAAGATTGCTTTTATTTTAAACAGCCCTCTTCATTGCACTATCTTCTTGTATCCCAATCACACAATGATTGGTCCTTGTACAAATATTCATAGCCAGAAACCCACATCTCTGGGTTAAAATCCCAAATCAAATAAAATGCGAGTAAATTCAGACTAACCATAGTGTTTAACAGGAAAATACAATAATTTTATGCAATAAAAACTTCATATGTGGCTATGAAATTGCTGTATTTGAAAGTCTTCCACTGGCTCACTTAATGTAAATTATCAAACATATCTTAAACCCTGACTTCCTCATTGCACTGAGCCTTATGATTTTAATCTAAAGAGCAACTCTCAGTTCATTTCAAAATGCTGCCTTCAAGTTGGACGTAATCAGTTTTCATACACAAAAAAATTTCTACTCTTCTGACCATATTTCAAAATAAACAAAAAGTCTTCTCTGAGAACAACTTTTTTATAAATTTCACACCATTCAAATACCAAAAGAAAAAAAATACCAAAAGAATTATTTAGTTTAAAGATACCCTGATAATACGCCAACATAAAGAGATTCACAGTTTGGGTTAAAAATACAAACAAATGAAAACAAATAAGTCATGTATTTAAAATTTTCTTTTTATAAAAGCACCGGGGGGTTTATAAACAGAGTCTAAGTTCCAACTAGCAAGCTTGCATA
The DNA here is from genome assembly GCA_004027295.1 of Dolichotis patagonum. Lineage (NCBI taxonomy): Eukaryota > Metazoa > Chordata > Mammalia > Rodentia > Caviidae > Dolichotis > Dolichotis patagonum. Next base: position 2,000 of record PVJX010025081.1, on the reverse strand, counting down.
AAGCATCATTTGGTGAAATTTTTATAGTTAGACTCAATAAATACAAAAATTTCTACACAGGCCTTATATTTATTTTGGCAAAGTCTAAATGGTTTTGAAAGTAGAAAATTCAGGCCTCTGGAGCAATTAGACACTTCTGTTTTATGTGTTTGATCTTTCACTTTTTAAAAAACAAAAGTAAAATTCACAAAGAGAAGCAAATGGTATTTGAAAACCTTAACCTCTTTGAAAAGTCTCCCCAGGAACAGGGGTAGATAGGCGCCTGCAGGTACCAGACACAGACATCATCCCACTGTGATGTTAATAGGAGGAAGAAACCTGGGACAAAAAAACCACAGTAATTATACGGAAAAGGAGATTCTTTTTGTATTCGCCTGTCCAGGCAGCCTGCACTGTAAAGCAAAAGTTTTTGTTGTGCTAAATGCAAATGTTAATTAAACAATTCTTTTGGATTTTGCTCTTCAGTAACAGGTCAGAGAAATGCCATGCTGCAAACAAATCACTGCCAATTGTACAAGACATTAGACAATGTCCAACCTCTAAATCTCCTACCACTTTTGTTCTATCTTTCAAGAAAGTTGTTTTGCCACGTTTTTTCACATACTTACTGCAAATATCAATTCTAATTGCTTTCCAGAAATACGTAGATTAAAGGAGGAGTAGACCAACTGGGCTTCTTTATACACACCTAAGAGGACGTCTGGAAGTAAAATAAGCAAAAGGATAATCACAGATAGCCAGGGGATTCCTGTGAAATTAATTTGACTCTCCATTGATTCTCTCTTACAGGAAAATCATGGCAGAAAAGAGACAGAGACCACACTGTCAATTAGCCAAGTGTGAAATTCTGTATTTAGTCATCTTAAAATGTCACAATAATTATGATTGTTTAGCTTAATATGGGTTCCAGAATATATAACTGAGAAGAAAAATGGATTCTGATTTGTTGAATTCAAGAATGCCTGAAACTCTAACTGAAGTTCTTGTGCAGAAGGTTGGCATGAGTATATTTCTCTAAATGAATCAACTGAGAAGCACAGAGATTTTCAGGAAGTAGAGATTTTTTTCTAAAGGAGCAAGCATATATTTAGGTTCCTAACTGGTTTCACTAATTGGTATGGAGTAGAGAAAATTAGTGTCCTTAATGAAGACAGTTCAGAACCTGACAATATGAGAGCATGTAGGTTATGATTTGATACTACATAATAGAGATTATAAACCCCGACACTGATTCAGGAAAGATGTTAGAGAAAAATAAGCATTTATCCCTGACCTTAAGAAGAATCATTTCTAGGACACTGTTTCGGCCTTCTGTGTATATGATTTACTTAACATTTATCTGTTTCCAGAGCTTAAAAATAGGATTTTTTTTCCTTCAATGTAGGGAAAGGTAGAACTATTGAGATGTAATCTGCTATAGACAACACAGGAAAAGAAATGCCAAATATGTCACAGTTTCCCACAAGTCTACATGCATATGATCTGTGATTTATAATTGCTACAAAGAGGTATGCTCAAAGGAAGAAGGGAGTATAGGGGTACAGTCAGGAAGAGAAGATCAAAGAGAACACCATTCTTATGACAATTTTATTTCACTATTGTTGCAAAGAGAATATAGCCAGACTGTACAGATATATAGAATGCCCTTAGAATAGAAGATTTTAGAACTGAAAAAAAAAAAAAAGCAGTGTCACCTATTCCTTCCTCTCCCCTAGGCAGAAAGTGACATTAAATTGCCATCTAGGATTTTTGCCTCCCTCATGATTCCAGTGGTGAAGTGTTCGCAAATCACTTTTAGACAGCTGTGACTATGGGAGAGGGCCACCTTGTACTCAGTGGATGTCAGCCTCCCTGGTGGCTTCTCTCCATAGGCTTATTCCCTAGCATTCCATCCAAATTACTGGAAGTATTGCACAGAGCAGCATCAGAAGCCTCCATTCAAGCCAGCAGTGTCACCTGATCAACACTCTGCTTAATGATAGAAGGTGCAACCAGAATAC
>PVJX010025080.1:0-27345 GCA_004027295.1 Dolichotis patagonum | reverse complement strand
ATTGAATCTGTATAGTAATTTTGGGAGAATGGCCATTTTTACAATGTTTGTTCTTCCTATCCATGAACAGGGGATGTCTTTCCATTTTCTGAGGTCCTCTTCAATTTCCTTTTTCAGGGTATTATAATTTTCCCTGTATAGCTCTTTTACTTCTTTCGTGAGATTGATTCCTAAGTATTTCATTTTTTTGGATGCTAGTGTAAAGGGTGTAGTTTCTCTTATTGCTCTCTCAGTACTTTTGTTGTTAGTGTATAGAAATTGTATTGATTTTTGTGTATTGACTTTGTATCTGGCTACCTTGCTGAATTTGTTAATTATATCTAGAAGTCTTTCAGTAGAGTTTTGTGGGTCTTCTATGTAAAGTATCATGTCATCTGCAAATAATGATAATTTAACTTCCTCTTTTCCTATCTTTACTCCTTTTATTTCTCTTTCCTGTCTTATTGCTCTAGCTAGTATTTCTAGTACTATGTTGAATAGGAGTGGTGACAGGGGACATCCTTGTCTTGTGCCTGATTTTAAGGTAAAGGTTTTCAGTTTTTGACCATTTAATATGATGCTGGCTGTTGGTTTGTCATAGATGGCCTTTACCATATTGAGATAAAGACCTTCTATTCCAATTCTCTGTAAGGTTCTTATCATGAATGAGTGTCGGACTTTATCAAAAGCTTTTTCTGCATCTATAGAGATGGTCATGTGGTTCTTCCTTTTGGCTCTATTGATATGGTGGATTACATTTATTGTTTTGCATATGTTGAACCATCCCTGCTTTCCTGGGATGAATCCTACTTGGTCATGGTGTATAATCTTCTTGATGATTTGCTGCATCTTGTTTGCTAAATTCCAACATGGCGCAGATCTCAGGAAATGCTGGTGCTTCTTGCCCTGGGGTGGCTGCAGCTTGCCAGACCACTGCCACTTACCAGGGCGGCAGGCTGTTTGCGCTTTTTTTTTTTTTAATCTATGTTTTCTCTAGCTATGCTGAGTAACTCCTTTATTAAGGTTGTCATTTTTTTCTTTACATGAGATATTATTTCTTATCTGATTTACTCTAAAGCCTCATGGATTTGTTTCTTTATTTCATTTGCTTTCTTTTCAGAAATCTCAGGTGTATGACTTCTCATGTCCTCTATTTTGATGTCTCCTGTATTTGTTTTTGATGGACTGGATGTTTGAGATTGCATTTTGCTTTTTTGTTTTGTCATTTTCACCTCTTGCATTAATATTTTTGTTTTTAAATCTCACTAGTCTCAGCTGTCCACTGTGTGTATCTTAGGGTCCCACTGTTTTGTTGATGTTTGTCCAATTGCTGGATCCTGCAGTGAATGGAAGGGGCCAGTCACCTGAATTTCTCCTGCAGGGACTGTTGGCTGATTCCTATATTCTTTCTAGGCTGACTAACCTAGGAGTATTGATATAAGTTAACTCTTAGTTCCTATTTTTACTGCTGCTTCAGGCTGTTCCAGGCAGCCAGATCTACCTGGCTAGAGTGTGCTCCTCATTGAGACCCTGATGTGTTACTGGGTGTTTCCTAAACCCCTTTTTATTTCTTCTGGGTTTGGGGAGGCCTTGTTGACACTCTCCTGCTGGCCCCTTAAGTCTGTGGTGTAAAAGCAGGCAAGACTGATGGTCCTGCCAGCCCCTAAATCCATGGGGCAAGGAAGAGGGTGAGGCTGATGATCCCTCTGGCACCTAGGTCCATGGAGAAAGGGGGAGGCAATGATACTGAGGATCCCTCCAGTCCTTAGGTCCACGAAGTGAGTTAATTTTCATTTAATTGTAGGTATGTTTTAATGTCTTCTTAGATTGCTCAAGAGGATGTTATTTAATTTCCATCTGTTTAAGTAGTTTTTGAAGTTTCTTTTGCCTTTAATTTCCAATTTCAGTGCACTATGGTTGGGTAATAAACATGAAATAATTTCAATTCCTTTTTTTTACTCAAGCATGTTCTATGCACTAGTAGTGGTCTATTGTAGGGAAAGTCCCATATGCAGCTGAGAAGGATGTGTATTTGATGTTGAGTGGAATACTCTTTAAACATCTTTTAAGTCCATTTATTCACATATTTGATTCAGTTTTGTTATTTCTTGTTGATTTTTGTCTAGTTGAAATATCTGTTTTGGGGTAGTAATCTCTCATTACAATTGTGTTATTTTATATTTGATTTTTCATGTCTATTAAAATTTGTTTTATGTATTGGGTATCACATATTTGCTGCATATATATTTATGATTATTATTTCTTCCTTTTGATTTTTCCCTTAATATGTATGTAATGACCTTCTTTATCTCTTTTGATTATTTTTGATTTTTAGTTCATATTGTCTGCAAATAGAATAGTTATCCCTGATTTTTTTTCTGAGTTCCTGTTGTGTAGTGTATTGTTTTCCATCCTCAACTTTTAGTCTGTGAGTTTCTATTTGGGTAAAATATGTTTCTTCTTTACAGCACTTTGTTAGATCTTGTTTCTTGATTCATTTTCCCAATTTGTTTCTTTTAATTGATGAATTGAGGTCTTCTACATTGATGGCTATAACTGATATGTATTCACTAATCTTTGTTATATTATTTTCTTGTTGTTGGTTCCCTGCTATTTCTCTCTGTTTTCCTAATTGCCCTGTCTGGTGGTTTATTTCTGTTGTTGTGCTGGCAACTGTGGTCATTTTTAAAGTCTAGAATTTCTTTTAAATCTAGAATATCTTTTAAATCTCTATCTAGCATATCTCTATCTAGAATAATTCTATGTAGGGTTGGCTTGTTGGACATGAATTTCTTCTGTTGTTCTTTGTCATGGAAATATTTTTTTCTCTATTAATTTTGATAGATAGTTTTCCAGTACCTCAATCTGGGTTGGAAATTGTTTTCTTCAGGACTTAAAATATTTTCCTCTAAGCTCTTCTTGACTTGAGAGTTTGTGTTGAGAAGTTGGCTATGATTCTAATGGATTTTCCTTGATAGTTCACCTATTTCTTTTCTATAACAGCTTTTACTATTCTCTTTTTTTGCTGAATTTCTGGGATCTTAATTATTATATGTCTGGGTATAGATTTGTTTTGGTTATGCTGTTTGGTGTTTTATATACCTCATTTATTTGTATATCAGATTCTCTTCCCATGGTTGGGAAATTTTCTATTACTTCTGCTTATAGATTTTTTAAAAATGTGATTTGCATTCACTACTTTTTTTATTGACACCTATCATTCATATTGTTTTTCTTTGCATCATCTTAGAGCCATTGAATTGGTATTTGTTGGTCCTTGTTATTTTTAAGATATTTTTCCTTTTGTCGTCACTAGACATGATTCTATCTTCAAGGTCTGAAAGTCTGTCTTCCATTTTGTTCAAGTGGTTTTGACAGCTTTCAATGGAATTTTTAATTTCTGGATATCTCTCTGAATATGTTTCATGCAATCTATTTTTTTCTATGTTCTTCATTCAAGGTTTCTCATCATTTTCCTATACTTCTGTATTCTGTCTATCTATGTCTCCTCTTGCTATGCTGAGAAATTAATTCATTAAGGTTGTCATTTTTTATGTGAGAGATTATTTCTGATCTGATATTCTTGGACAGCCTTATTGATTCATTTCTTTAGTTCACTTGCTATCTTTTCAGTAATTTCAAGTGTGTGTCTTTCAATATCTCCTATGTCAATGTCTCCTGTGCTTGTTACCAATAGGCTGGATGTCTGAGATTGTATTTTGCTTTTTCATCTTGTCAATTTTACCTCTTGATTCATATTTTAATCTGTTCAACCACCCTAGTCCCATCTGCCCATTGTGTGTACCTTAGTCAGAGTTCTACTATGTAGCTATGTTCACCTTGCTGGGTCCTATAGTGTAGGGAAGGGGCCAGTCACCTGAATTTCTCATGTGGGACCAATTGAATGAGTCCTGGATTCTTTCTGAGTTGACCTACCTTGGAGTATTGATATGAACCAGTCCTTAGCTCATATTGTTACTGCAGCTTCAGAATTTCACAGGCTTCCAAACACACCTGTGCATGTTTGCACCCCAATTGGTGCCATACTGTGTCATTGGGGGTCTCTTAGGCCAACCTGAGATCCTCTGTGTAGGTCTCACCTGTACTCTCTCTGGTTGGCCAAGGTCCTCTGGGTGTGGGGAGGACCAATCTGCTCTTACCTGTCACCTGAGGTACTCTGGGTGGGGGGAGGGCTTGCTGAGGCTCCTCCAGGCCTGTACTGGCTGCTGAGCTCTGCTGGGTCTATAGTTCTATTCCAAATAGTCTCTGCAAATGACAGCAGAAAGAATGTACAAACAAACAAACAAATGAATTATTTATTTTCTTCACAGATACAATCAAAAGGACATGAGCAGTAAATAAAAACTCATATTGCCCGTAGGTTTTGGCTCCAGCATTCACTAGAAAAACAGCAAGGTCTCTTAAAGTTTCTTACACTGGTAATCTCAAACTGCATATATACTCACCTTGGGTCATCCAAATTGCTCGGTTTAAGGGTCCTCACTCTTCCTGCTAGCGCTTCTTTGCACTACTCTGGTACAATTTTTTTCCTGTTTCATGAGATTAGGATGTTAGGTTTTTAAGATTCAAAATTTTAAAATTCATATTTTTAAAATTATAGTTGCAAGAACATCCACCTTAAGGCTCGTATCTGTCCACTGAACTCTTAACTGTATTTTCTTTCTCTAGCACAAGGAGCTTCATATTAAACTTAATTGAGGGAAAGCAGACAGATACCAGGGAACACAAAACTCTCTGTCACTTAATAGTTTTGAAAATTTTAGGTTTACAGTGTTTTTTGAATACAACAGTGTCCAATCTACTCTTGCTATTCTCTTTCCATGAAATGAAAAGTGATATTTTGTTAATAGGTGGAGCCTCTGCACCTTAAACTGAAATAGGGCTTTATTTTCTCTTTTATTTATTTGGAGTTGGATGGGGGATATTCCTACAGGATATATCCAAGGTTGTTAACATAGTCATATACTCTATATTCTCACTGAACAGAAAGTGAGGCCAGGTCTGTGTTGAATGCCTGATTATCTCTAATTCAAAGCACAGTGCTACAGTTTAACATACCCTGTCCACTCAAGTTCATTTGTTGGAAACTTAATTTCCAAAGAACAAAGTTGGAAGGTGGGACCTAATTGCGAGTTCTTAGATCATGTTAGGGCTCAGGAAAGGGCTGATTCCATCCTCAGGAAAGGGTGATTCTTCAATCTAATTTATTGAATAGGTAGCCTAGTTTTGAAAGTTAGTGATGGTCATTTTGCAATTTTTTTTTGTATTTTATGACAACTGGCCTAAAATAACTTGTTTTGAATGTATTTAATTTTTGATTAATAATTATACTATACTGCATATGATAATTCTTAGGCTCTTATTCAGAAAATTTACTGTGTGCTCACATGCATGATACATGAGAATTCCACATTCATTGATGGGATTCACAATTATATGTAGACAGGAAATTGAGTTCTTTTGAGGTAAGAAACAAGAAGAACTTTGGCTATCTTATTTTCCAGTCCTGTGATCTTGCCTGGAATCTAACTTCATAGGCTTGAGGATTTAAATAGAACCATGGGTGAGTCAGCAGTTGCCCTGATGGCAATTCTCCTAGAGAGAAAACATTGAACAACTGGAAGTGACTTCTTCCTTCAGGGTTTTAAATATTTAGTGCCTAATCTTCTCACTGGTTATCTCTAAATTATTTAAACTAAATTGGCTTGCCCCATGATCTGTTCTCTCTTCAGGATTTGAAAGCTTGACTCTTCTCACAAGTGGGTAGTTTTATTGCTTAATCAAAATGAGTATTACCTAAGGCATTATTCCTATTATAAGCCACATCCATTACAGGGTCACCAAGGCAAGGAAGAGGGAGGGCATGCAGGAGTTTGGGCTCCCAGTATAATAGGAAAGCAGGTTCTCTTGTCTGCCTTTTACATTTTTCCTTGAAATTTAGGCATGAGTACACATTTGGTTTGACTCACCCTTTTTGGAGGCAGACTGTGAAACCCATTTGAGCACACTAGTGCTTCACATTTACTTATACCAGACAGCTAGAAATTCACAGTGTGCTGTTTTTCTACCTGATTCAGGTAATTTTTTTCAACATGTAAGACTTCTTTTGTTGTAAAGGGAGAAAAAATAGTGATGATGGGCACACTAGCGAAGTTTAGTTATCTTAGGGGTTGCTCTTTTATGTAGGGACTATACCACTTTATGTAGACGCTCCCTGACTAGAATTAAAATCAATGGTTGGAAAGTTGTAATAAGGCTATTTTCACTTTCCTCTAACCTTTAAACTATAACACACTTGTGTGGACAGTTATAATGGGACAAACAGCAAATAAAATTCTAATCATATTGAGTTTTGAATCTAGGCCTCATTAGAAATATCTGGCCCCTCAGTATTTCTTCCTTTTGGGGTCTCAGGCTGGAACTTACATTCATCTTACGTGGACTAAGACACCTTGTTGAAAGTACACTTAACCCACTCTCTAGTATTTCTTTTTGGTGAACTGATATAGCAGAAATATTTTTCTCATTTGTGAGGTTAAACTATTAATCACTTGATCTCTAGTCCCAGTAGCCACTAAAATCAAACTTCACACCTTAGGTCGTTATGGTCATTTTAATACTTCAACAATTAGATTAATTCACTTACTATTATTCCCAGACTATATACTGCCCCTCCCTCAGGGTGCTTTGGACATAATATTTGCACATTATCATTTGCTGAATAAATTAGGTGAAGTGAAGTGAGGAGAAAACTGGCAGAAGGCAAGTTTCTTGAGTTCTTAAAGCAAGAAGCAATTTATCCCTTAAATGAGATCTTCATTCTCTGGGAGGCTCCCATGGCTTAGCTCATTAAAAAATAAAACCTTATGCACATCATAAAGCAGGTAAAATGTCTCACTGTGATCCTTGGAAAGGTACCAAAGTAGAGAATCAAAAAATGAGCATGAGGACCAAGATAAAAGACTAGGTCCACCTTGTTCTGTGAATATATTTATCCAACTTAGAGTAAAACAATACTTATAAGAAGAGTTGCAGATAGAAACTTTAGGAGACACCATTATTCATTAATTTTGAAAACAAGATTGCTCCTTCTCCAAGATCTATAGGAATAGGATGGGATTATAGAATGAAAATAAAGTGATGATTGTGTTTTATTGAAGACAAGATGCACTAAATTCTATGTTGTTGGGAAAGAAATAAGATCGTGAGCTCAGAACAAATTCAGTTACAGAATACTATTTGGGTATTCACTGGGGATATATGGAAACATGAAGTGGGGTTGGCCTTTTAAATATAAAAGCATTAAATACAAATAAATTTGTATTTTAACTGTAAGAAATGGCTTCTATTTTCATATTAGTGCAGAGGGATCAAGTATTGGTATAAACTGTAAGAGATTCACGAATAAGACATTTCTATGACTTCTTTAAAGTAATTTAGAGAAAAATGATATAAGTAATCACATTTATTTGTTCTAACCTTCAGGAACTACCTGAAGATGTGACAAAAATGGCACTTTTCTGCTTTGCTTAATTGAACTTACTCAAGGCAGAAACATTAAGTGCATTGTCCAAAAATATTATAAGGCAAATGAAAAATCTGCACTTATGTGGGCAGTATGTTATAGTTGAGACATGCACTACACAGTCTAAAGTCCAGGAAAAAATTCTTTTTTGGGGAATTGGGGGCATGCAATTGCACCTGTGTATACTGGAAAATTTATAAAGCCATGTAGATGACAAAGGATAGATGCATGCTCAATAAAGTCCTGAGAGAACCTTAAGTTTTCATTTTGGTCACTCTCAACTCAGCATAAACTGAAATTTAAGGTTAATTCAGAATTTCAAATGGTCAGGCTAAGTATTAGTGTTCAGGGAAATCTGTCAAAACACTAGCTGAACACAAACTAAAGGAATAGATTTCTAGTGCTAGTGAATAAAGGCTACAGCCTTTGCAACAGTAGGTTAGAAAAGTCAGTAGTCAAATGGATCAGTGGAAATTTGTGGAAGCTCTATAGATACCATTATATGAAGTAGTCCAAGATTTTCTACTGTGATTAGAAATTATACAGGCATGCCCCCTCCCTGCCTTAACCACTGCAATGGATATTGAACTAGAAATTCTAGACTAAGTAATTAGGCAAGAAAAAGAAGAGATGACATCCAAATAGAAAAGGAAGTGAAACTATCTGTATTTCTCTAATCTAATCCTATATGAAGAAAATCCAAAATAACTTATAATAAAAGTTACTAGAATTTATAAAAAATATTAAGGAAGATTACAGAGTACAAAATTCGCATGCAAAAATTAGTTGTTTCTGTATGTTAACAATGAGCCATCTGAAGATAAAACTAAGAAAATAAATCCAGTCATAATGTCAGACAAAACATTACCTGCTAGGAAAGCATTTTAAATTAGGAGGAGAAAGATTCATTCAAGGATAATTAAAACTCTTGTGGAAAGAAATTAATAATAAAGTAATTGGAAAAACCTTTTGTGTTTATGAATTGGAAAGTGATATTTTTAGGATGGTGATATTTCTCAAAATTATCTTCAGATTCAATCAAATTTCTATACAAACTCTAATGCCTTGTTTTTTCCAAAATGGGACAATTAACACTCAAATTTTTCTGGAATTGGAAGGCCTCATGAATAATTAAAACTGCTGAAAATAACATAGTTGGAGAACTCATACTTACTTTGAAAACTTATTACAGTCTTACATTAATCAAAACAATGTTATTCTGGCCCGTGAACAATTAGAATAAAAATGGGAACCCAGAAGTAAGTCACTATGTCTACAGCTAATTGATTTCCAACATAGGTTGGAAAAAATGGTCTCCAACAAATTCTGCTACGTCACTTGGAAGTCCAAATGCCAACTGAATTCAGAAACCTAACATCATCTCATATTTTAAAAGTTAACTCAAAATTAATTTGTTACCTAAATGTAACAGAAAAATCCATAACTGGAAATCTTCATGACCTAGGATTTGGCAATGGATTCTTAAATATGGGCAACAAAGAAGAAAGTTAGTTAAGTAGACTTTATTATACTATAGAAGTTTTATGTATCATAAAACATCATAAAAATATGAAAAGACAACCTATAAATTGGGAAAATATTTAGGATTTATTATGCAGGATATTTAAAGAACTCTCACAGTTTAGTAATAAAAAAATTCTAAATCAAAAATGATGAAAGAATTGAATAGATATTTCTGCAAATAAGACTTACACATTACAAAAGCTACCTGAAAAATTGTTCAACAAAAATAGCCATTATAAAAATACATTGGAAATCTCATTTTCCAAGAGAGGGATATTGAGAAAATGGAACCATCATATACTGTTATGAGAATGTAAGATTGTTAGCTGTTGTGGAAAGCAGTCTGGCAGTTCCTCAGAAAGCTAAATGTAAAATTACTATATAATCTTGCAATTTCATTCCAACTTCTGTACACGTTGTGGTTTAGATGTTTTCCTCCTACCCCTGTGTTTAAAGGTAGGGCTTTCAGAAGGTGCTTACATCATTATGACACTTGCCTCATCAGTAAATCAGCTTGCTTATGTTTTCATACCTCAGTGGGCTATTAGGAAGTTCGGTCCAGTTGGAGGAGGTGGCTCACTGTTAGGGGGCATGCATTTGAGGGTGTAGTTCTTGCTGTCACTCTCTTGCTGTTTCTCTGCTTCCTGACTTGAATGAGTTGAGCAACTTTCCTTTTCCAGATTTTTTTTGTATTGGAATTGGCTAATCTCTGAAAGTATAATCTGGAACAAACCTGCCATTTTAAAGCTGTGAATGTCAGGTATTTTGTCCCAACAACACAAAGCTAACCAATACGATACCCAAACTAATTGCAAATAGGTGCTTGAAAATTAATGTCTAAAAAATGTTTATAAACACATTTAGACACATGATCAGGGTAGTATTACAACAGTGATAAAATATCAACAATATAAATTTGCATTGAAAATGAAGGGATACACAAGTCGTGACATATACATACAATGGAGTATGATTCAGTCATAAAGATGAATGAAGTACTGATATATACTACAATGTAGATTTACCTCCAATGTGTCCTAAGGTAAAGAAGTTAGACACAAAAGTTCACATATGCATGATTTCATTTATGTGAAATATCCAGAATGTGTAAGTCTCCATAATATGGCTTAGTGGTTTCCAGGAGACTGGAAGGGATGGGAGGAAACTGCTAAGGGGACAATGATGTAAATATATTGCAACTACCTAGCTGTGGTGGTAGCACAACATTTTAAATAAGTGCTTGTGAATTATTTACTTTAAAATGTTAATTTTAGTAGAATTAGATGTTAGACAAAAGTGACCTGTGCCCTGCTCCCCAGATTCTTTAATTGTCCACAGGATCTCAAAGACTCAGTTTAGAGTTTAAAGGAAAAGATAGCTAATTAAAACCATGAAGGTATTGTGAAAGAAATAATAATTGTGACTGGAAATTCTAGAATTTTAAAAGATATTATATGAAATTTGAAAATTGACTTTGTCATCTAATAGCAGGATGGATGCTACAAAACTAAAGGTCAATCAATTTAAAGATAGAGCAGAACACTACAAATTTATATTGTTCACACTTTATCACTGTTGTAATACTGCCTGAAATAAATGAACATCTTAGTTGTTTGAAGGACAATATAAAAACATTGAAATATATGTGTAATCTGGAGTCTCTAAAGGAGAAAAGAATATTAGGACCAAAAGATATTTTCAAAAACATTCAACTCCTCCCTCCCACATAAAGTAAACAAAACAAAACAAAAACAAAAACCAATGTACAGATTGAAGAAATTCAACTCAGGCAGGGTAAATATAAAGAAAACCACATCTAGCATTTCACCTTCAAATTGCTGAAAAGCAAAGAGAAGGCAGAAATCTTAAACAGTCAGTGAAAAATAGTCTCATGCAGGGGAACACGAGTAAGGTAATAAACTAACGTCTCCTCTGAAAAAATGCAAACCACAAGACAATAGAATGCCATCATTAAAATGCTAAAGAAAAATTAAAACATTAATCTAAAAGTTTATATCTATTAAAAATTCTTTAAAATGAAAGCAAAATAAAGACATTTCAGTCAAAAGTTGAGAGAATTTGTCAGTAGTAGACTATACTATAAGAAAGGTAAGAGGGATTCAGTACTTTCTTTTTTTTGTATTGAGGATCAAACACAGGATCTTACACTTGCCAGGCAAATGCTTATGCCACTGAACAATATCGTCAGCCCTGCTTTTTTTATTTGGAGGGAAAGACATCCAGTGGAGGGTCACATATATTCAAATTCTATATATATCTGTAACGATATGAGAAAAGGGGTGATTGGTAATATATTATTGTAGATTTTTTATACTTGAAACAAGATAATCATAATTCAGTGTGGAGTATCATGGATATATATTGTAGTACCTAGAGCAACTACTTAATAATTAAGAGGAAGAGTTAAGAGCCAATAAACATATTAAAAGCTAAAAACTTAGATTGATAAAAAGGCTGGAATTGTAGTTTAAAGGGAACAAAATGAAAATCCACCAACAGAAAATAAATAGTATGATTGTATACTTCAGTCCATAAATGATTACGAAAACCATATTTTTAATGAATTACATATATTTCAGAGACTAAGTACTTCAATTACTTTGGAGAAATTATTGGCTAGATTAAAAAAGCAAAATCCAATCTTATACTATATGTAAGATTATCATTTTTATACAAAGTTTAAAAGTCAAAGGAAGAAAAAGGTATAATGCACTGTTAATAGAGCATGAGTGACTATGTTATTATTTAGGATAGATTTTAAAACAATGCATATTAGAGTTAAGGGAGATTTCCTAATGAAAAAGAGGGTCACTCCTCAAGAAGACCCACAAAAGTATTGGCACAAAATAAAGAACTTCAAACTAGGTGGAACAAAACTATTATAGCTCAAGGAGGAGATAAGCAAATCTATATTGTAAGTAGAAAATTCAACATTCATCTCTTAGTAAAGAACAGAAAAAGTGAGGAAGTACTCAGCATGGATACAGAAAAACTCAAACATATCATCAGCTAAAGTGATCTAACTGGAACTGCAAAATACCCCACTTAAGAATAGTAGAGGTATTAAGTCAGAGTCATCATAATCTGAGTCATAAACCGTGTCTCAACTACAAAAAACTAAAATCATACAAAATATGTACTCTGGCTATAAAGAAAAATGAGAGACTAATGAGTAAATATATACTTAGGACCAAGATATTAGACAACATACTTTAAATACTTCATGGTGAAAAACATGTCTCCACAGGAATTAGAAAATCCTCTGAACTGGTGATAACAAAAGTACATTATTCTCTTTAGGGGGATGCAGATAAATCACGGATTAGAGAGAACTGTATACTTTTCAATATTGATTTTAGAAAGGGGGAACATTTTAAAGCCAGTAACCTAGGCTTTTATCTTAAACTGATAATGATGAAAAGAAATTTAGAAGAATGTCAATGACAATAACAACAGAAACACATGAAACATAAGATAGATGTCAGAGAAAATAAGTAAAACTATAATTTGATTTTGTGTAATGAAATAAACTGGACAAATATCAATTTAAAACTAAAAAAAGATATCACATGATAGATACTCTTAAATAAGGGAATATTATGAACAACATCAATTCTCTCACCATAGGGCGAAACCAGAGACTGATAACAGAAACATACTTGCATACAATTATTTCGTATTTCTGTTTTTTCTTTCTCTTCTTTCCTATCAAATTTTTTCATGTAGTAGAAACCATATGGTATATAAGCTTGTGTGTCTTGTTTATTACACTTCACTTAACGTTATGGTCTCAAGGTGCATCTATTTTCTTACAAAAGCCTTGAGTTTATCTTTCTTGACAGCAGAGTGTTATCCCATTGTGTAGAGGTACATTTTCTTTATCCATTCATCTATTGATGGGCAGATAGGCTGATTTCAAGATTTAGCTATTATGAATTGTACTGCTATAAACATAGGTATACATATGTTTCTGTGTATGATGTTTTTAGCTCTTTGAGGAAGATAGCCAAAAATGGAATAGCTGGGTAAAATGGGGTTTCTATTTTTAATTTTTCAAGGAATTTCCATACTGATTTTCATAGTGGTAATATGCAGTTACACTTCCACCAACAATGAAGAGTTTCTTTTTCCTCACATCAGCGGGATGTATTATTGGTTGATTTCTGGAAGGTAGCCATTCTTTCTGGGGTAAGGTGGAATCTTAATGTTTTAATTAGAATTGCTTAAATGGCCAGTGATGTTAAAATTTTTTTCGAGGTATTTATTGGCCAGTTATATTTCTTTATCTGGGATTGTCTGTTCATTTCAGATATCCCCTTTTGATTAGATCTTTAAACTTAGGTTGCCTATTTTTTTGAGCTCTTTCTATATTCTAGATATTAACCCTTTGAGGAATAGCTGACAAAAGTTTTTTTTTTTCATTCTGTAGATTGTCTCTTCCCTTTGTTCGTGGTTTCTTTTGATGTGCAAAAACTTTTTAATTTAATGAGATCTTGCTTGTTGATTCTTGGTATTATTTCTTGGGCAACAGGAGTTTTATTCAGAAAGGCTTTGCCTGCATCTATGTCTTTGATATTTAAATGATTTTCACTTTATTTAGACAAAAATGTTGCTCTTACCTTCTTTCAAAGAAATGTTTTTATCTTCAGGATGATTCTGAAGTCAAAACTATAGGACAAGAGAGTAATACTGCTATCAGTACCCTCTCTTTCTCATAGATCCAACATGTTTAACCATGTATTAGCTCATTAAATACTACAGTGTATAAAATAGTAACATCTTCTGGATCAATAAAGTTTATTTCAGGAATACAAAGGAGGATGTGGATGTGAAACAACTGCAAAGCTTCTGGATTGTTAGTGAGAATATTTATTTTTTAAATATATTGGAAGTTCTCTAGTGTTAACTGTTCCATGATCATGTTCATACCCTGTGGCCCAGCAGTTTCATTCCTCAGTGTATATGTAATAAAACGTACACACACTTGTGATATATCAGTAAGTAGATTTGCAAAATTGTTGTAATTGAAGCATGATGATAATAACCCAAGAAATTCAACAGCAGAATAATCTTGTATATTTATATAACAAAATATAATACAACAACAAAAATGAACAAATAGTTTATGCAACAATATGAATGAATGCCCAAAACTGTGATGAGGAGAAGATGATAGATACACAAGAATGTATACTTTATTATTCCATGTAGGAAAACTTTCTAATTACCTTATAAATCAGCTTGAAAATTATGTGTTATGTGTAGGGAAGTTTAGATGTTGGGAGAGACTTGAGTGCTGAATATATTATTACATTTTTGACCTGGATGGTTGTTATAAGAGGTGAGTTTACTACAAGTAGTAAATTGAGTTTTGCCCTTTGTGCATTTCTGAACCATTATTATTGTAATTGTTATTGTTACAACTGAAACATTGACACCATCAAATGAAAAATTAAAGTAGCCATTTTTAGTGACTGCATTTTGATTTTACCATATAACTTTATGAAGTTACTCTTATTTTTAATTAAAGTAATAAATCTAATGGAAAACAGTAAAAATTACATGCAGGCATGCATTAAGCTTTAAGTGAATAAACAGTAAAGCCTTTGACAATAGCTGCTTCCCAATGGAGAATGAATACGATGGCATTTCTCGTTTCAGTAACAGAAATTTCACTGTAAGTTCTGATATAAACTAGAGCAAAACTAAGGTCTGCTGATTTTATATTAGCAGCCTCACTGGTTCTTGTTTTATTCTATAGTTTTGTGAATATTATAGTGGAGAAACACATCTTTATCAAGGGGCTGGCTTATAAATCATTGTTAATTCATTTGTGTATGCTAAATCCTCCCTCCTTAATACCTGAGAGTTTGAATGTGTGGAGACATTTTTCTATTTTTACTTCACTTAATGCTAACTTTGTTATACTTCATGTCTTTGACATCACCATATCTTTTTTTTGGCAATGATAAGAAAAATTCAGAACCATTCTGATAGTTCTCTAAGTCAGAGAAAATATAGAAGATTTTATATATATATATACAATATATATATAAAAGATTTTATATAGATATAGTTATCTATCATATACATATATGATATGTATGTGAATTAATCTTAGTTCATCACAAAGAATGGTTTGTGCTTTCGTTGCAACCAATGTTTGTGGCTGGCTGGGTGTGAGTCACTTTCCTGTCACTGGGACAAGAGACCTGATAATTACAACTTAAAGGGAGAGGATTTTATTTATTTATTTATTTATTTATTTATTTTTTGGCTAAAAGGGAGAGTTCAGTGCTTGGTTGGCTGGCTCCAGTGAATAAACAGATGGTAGAAGGCTCTGGTGGAGGAAAGCTGCCCAAGCCTTGATGATCAGGCAGTAGAAACAGAGGAAGAAACTGAGGACAAGAGCACACTCTTCCCAGTCACCAACCGCCACAGTGACTCACCTCTTCCAAACAGGCCTCACCTCCTAATAGCACAGTCAACTGCGAATTCATCAGTGGATTAATTAGCTGATGAGTATAGCACCCCCATTGTCTAATCATCTTCTAAAAACCCTGCCTCTACAGCCATGAGATTTTAGGAGGACATTTAAACCTAAACCATAGCAGGCAGCAGCATATTCCAAACACAGGTTCACAGTAGAAGGTGAATCTGAGATGGGAATCTGAAAAAGAAATGGAAACATAGGCTAATACTTGTAATTTCTTTGTAGAAGGCATATTCACATTCCAGTAGAATTTTGTAACTAGATACATTTTAATGAACCTAGTTATTTGCAAAAGCTTTCTAAAGTAGGTTGTAAAACATCAGTTACTAAAGCACCGCTTTGTCCCTTTCTCCTTTGTAACACATGCTAATGTAGAAGCATATTAGAAATTAATGACCCTCATAGTCAAAGTGAATAGATTGAACTCATCCTATTTGCCATCAAATCACTTCTTTCTTCACTACATCCTATGTCTTTTAATGATAATTCCAGTTAACTGTTATCTAGTGCATCAAACTCTGTAGCCTTTGAATTCTCTCTCCTCTGTACTTTCTCCTCTCTCTCTCCTTTTCTCGCTCTCTCTCTCTTTCTCTCTCTCCCACTGCTTTCTGTCACACGCACATGCACACACAAACAGACCTGGTTTCAAAATCTAGGTTTGCCATTTACTAGCTCTGACTCAGATGCATTAATTATCCTCTCTCTTTAGTTTGCTTACCTACAAAATATGAATAATAATATGACTCATTTCATAGACTTGTTGGAGGGGCTAAATAATGAAATTCATGCAATTGAAAAACAGTAATGCTAAGAAAAGTGACTACTTGTCACTAAGATTAGTATTACTAAGTATCATTGATACTTACTCCGAACATTCAAAGGTCCACACTCTCTTTATTCATATTTCTAGTGTCCTAGCAGTATGACATCTTAGATTCTTCTAGATTGAATACAATCTACTTTTTCATCTGCTTTTATTCTTTAGGTCTGGATCTTATTTTACCTTCCTTCTCTCAAGAAAACTCAAGGAGATTAAATTTTCCAGACAAATATAGTTGAGTACTCTTAATATTTTTAGGCTCTTCAGATTTTAGGTTCATGTCTCTTTACAATTCCCTCTGTGCAAATTTGCTTTTAGCTAGCTGGCCAGTTGACTTGATCTACTCTCATGGTTTATTATCAGGATTGTGACATTTAATTCCTTAGAATCCCAGACTTCAGGAGCTCCATTAACAAGTATGGTAGCCTTCGAAAAATCAATTGACTTTGGTGGATTTTATCTTGTGTATCTGTAAATTGAAATGGCTCTCAGTATCCAGTGTGCATAAGAAACATTTAGAGAATTTGTGAAATGTGTACACTCTAGCCCTGAGCACTATGATTCTGAGAAGGTTTTAAATTTTTAATAATAAAGTATAACATATGATAAATATATAAAGTAAATCGATGTTAGGTGTGCATCTTAAGGCATACTTATATGTATTATACAATATGTATTGTAATAATATACATGTAGGCTTATGCATAAACACCATCCAAGTGAAGATTATAAAACAATTTTAGGATCCTAGAAATTTTCCATATCTTCCCAGTTTATGCCTCTTACAGAAGCAAGCACTGTGCTTAGTTATATAAAATTTCTTCTGAAACAGTCTGGATTATATGATTTTTGACATTCCTTTTGGTTTTGGTTTTCTTAGGCTCTAGAGTTCTAATTCAAAAGGAGAAACACATTGAAGTTCACATTGTCATTCCATAATCAGCTGTTATCTGGAAACATCGTTTCTGCCCACCTATTGCCCAGATAGGCAACACTGGGGGTGCTTTCTTCCCATCTCTTGACCTCTTTACACTTTTATATTCTTTCTTTTTATTCAGCTCTAAAGTGGTTCCTTTCCAAGTTAAGCTAAAAATACAGAATATGTACTAAATGTAATGATCAAATATTCCAGTCCTTCTTATGTGAAGTAATTTCTTCCACAGCATATTTGGTAAGTGGTCTTTTACTTCTTCTTGAAGATGTCTGCTAGGAAAGACCGGCTTAAACCACATTATTGGCCATTTTGCTTTGCTAGACTGTAGTTTTATATGTTGAGTCCTATATAATATTCTTTGCTAATACTTATGCCTTTAAGGATAATGAAAAGTATTTGGCTCTTTTCTTTATGGCAGTGTATCAAAATCTAAGACAGTCATCATGCATACTTCAAGATTTTTCTATAGTCATTGGAATCAGAACTCCTAATGCTTTACTGGCTCTTTCTCTTCCTTCGAAGACCTAACTCTGAAGGATACTATGCCATTGAGAAATGCAACAGTCTCCCAGGGAAAAA
This sequence comes from Dolichotis patagonum, assembly GCA_004027295.1. Lineage (NCBI taxonomy): Eukaryota > Metazoa > Chordata > Mammalia > Rodentia > Caviidae > Dolichotis > Dolichotis patagonum. The sequence goes on along the minus strand of PVJX010025080.1, from coordinate 9,449 downwards.
TTATACTTTATGCTATAAAACAACTGACAGAGCAGTAAGATTAGTTATCCCTACTGAGAATAGTATGGATAGCATGAACCCCTATGCAGAACCATTTGAATGGACATGCAACTGGTATCACCTCTTTGAACTCACCCCTGGACATTCCTATGCTTGGTTTGTTGCTCTACTGTTTCTATCTTAAAAATCTTAACTTTTTGAACATTTTGATCTAGCATCTACAAATTAGCTAGTCAGTTCTGTCTTTCTGGTTGTATTACATTTCCTGATGTCTTGTTTTAAATTTTATTCATTCATAACTCTTCCTATACAATAAATGCTAATAGTGTATTATATTTTATAGTTCCTTTTACTTGTTTCAAATAACATTTTGTTAATGAACCTAAGTTTGGAACCATAATCATGTACATGTTATAGACAAACATCCTAGGGCTTAAAGAAATTAAGTTAATTGATAAAGTTTCATAGCTTAGTAGTAACAAAGCTAGGTCAGACCAGGCCCTCTAACTTTAGCATTCACTGATTAAGGGTCTCCTTCCTTCCTTTGTTTTGGTCACTGTTATATCTGAAATTCCCAGGATTCAAGTTGAATAATCTTATTAAATTCCAAGCTTTCTAAAGTTCCCTTTTAGTTTATTCCCGAGGCACTGTGCTTCCACTTGACATTTCTGTATTGCTGACTCATATTTATTTTTATTTTTATTTTTTTTAATTTTTTATTTAAAGAGAAGAAGAAAGAAACATAAAACCAAACAAAACAGAAAGAGGGTAGCAATAATACAGAATTCCAAAGGGGAAAGAAAGAAGAAAAAAAAAAGAAAAAAAAGAACAACCACCACAACAAAAACAAAAATACTAAGAAATCACCACTTGATAAGTTACATACTGTCATCCTTGGAAATAGTTGTTCAAGTTACAAAGTTAAAACATACAAAGTACACATTCAAAGAATGAGGCTGTTAATGGTTCTGCTCAACATTCCAACAAAAACAGCAATATATACATCTATTTACACACCTAAACACACATGCATTTATATCCTTTAGAGAACCTTCCTTTCCTCTCTTTTTTACAGTAGCAATTACACATTTTGGGTTTTATTACTCCTACAGTTCTTATTACATTTTACACTAGAGACACAATTTAATATTTATAAATATGATTCTTATTTATTTCACTAATGAGGATAGTCTCAAGTTGTCCCCATTTCCGTATGAAGGCCTCAAGATCATCATTTTTTATAGCTGAGTAATATTCCATTGTATAAAAATACCACATCTTTTTCATCCACTCTGCAGTTGATAGGCATCTTGGTTGTTTCCAAGATTTAGCTATTACAAATTGTGCTGCCATGAACATGGGTGCACATATATCACTGTGATATGAACTTTTCAGTTTTTCTGGGAAAATACCCAAGGGGGGAATAGCTGGGTTGAATGGCGCTTCCACTCCTAGACTTCTGAGAATTCTCCATACTGATTTCGATAGTGGTTGCACTAGTCTACACTCCCACCAACAGTGGAGCAGTGTTCCTTTTTCCCCACAGCCTAGCCAACATTTGTTATCAGTTGACTTCTTGATGGCAGCAATTCTTTCCGATGTGAGATAATATCTCAATTTTGTTTTAATTTGCATTTCTTGAATGACCAGTGATGGTGAACATTTCTTCATGTATTTGTTTGCCATTTGTATATGTTCAACTGAGAAGTATGTGTTCATCTCAGCTGTCCATTTTTGGAGAGGGTCTTTGAATTTGGGGGGTTGATGTTGTTCAAGTCTTTATATGTTCTTGATATAAGTCCTTTGTCTGAGGGGTTGCTGGTTAAAATTCTTTCCCATTCTGTGGGTTTTCTTTTCACTCTGATGGTGATTTCTTTTGAAGTGCAGAAACTTTTCAATAATATGAGATCCCAGTTGTTGATTCTCTGAAGTGTTTCCTGTGCAGTTTGTGTTTTGTTCATGAATTATCTGCCTACACCTATGTCTCCAATATTTCTACCTACCTTATCTTCTGGTAGATTTAGTGTTTCTGCTTTAATATTTAGGTCTTTGATCCATTTAGACTTTAGTTTTGTGCATGGTGATAGGCATGGATCTAGTTTCAGTCTTCTGCATGTGAAGAGCCAATTTTTCCAACACCATTTATTAAAGAGGCTATCCTTCCAGTGAACATGTTTAGCCTCTTTGTCAAATATCAGGTGGCTGAGTGTCTTTGTACCTGTACTTGCATCTTCTAATCTGTTCCATTGATCCTCAGGTCTATTTCTTTGCCAGTACCATGTTGATTTCATCACTGTGGCTTTGTAGTACAGTTTCAGGTTAGGAATTGAGATGTCTCCTGCCTTGCCTTTATTGCCCAGAACTGCCTTTGCTATTCTAGGTTTCTTCTGGTTCCAAATGAATTTTAGGAGTGTTTTCTCTAGATCTGTGAGGTATGTCAATGGTATTTTGATTGGGATTGCATTAAATCTGTATAACAGTTTTGGGAGTATGGCCATTTTCACAATGTTGGTTCTTCCTAGCCAAGAGCATGGAACATCTTTCCATTTCCTAATATCCTCTTCAATCTCCTTTTTTAGCGTAGTCTAATTTTCAGTATATAGGTCTTTTACATTTTTAGTTAGGTTGATTCCTAAGTACTTCATTTTTTTAGATGTTATTGTGACGGGCGATATTTCCATCATTTCTCTCTCGGTGAGTTTCTTGTTTGTGTACAGGATTTTTGAGCATTGACTTTGTATCCAGCTACACTGCTGAATTTGTTTATTACCTCTAGTAGTCTTTTAATGGAATTTTTTGGGTCTTCTATATAGAGTATCATGTCATCTGCAAAAAGTGATAATTTAACTTCTTCCTTTGCTATCTTTGTTCCTTTTATTTCCTTCTCTTGTTTGATTGCCTGGCTAGTGTTTCCAGAACTATATTGAATAGGAGTGGTGGTAGTGGATATCCTTGTCTTGTTTCTGATTTTAAAGTGAAAGCTTTCAGTTTTTGTCCATTTAGTATTATATTGGCTGTTGGTTTGTCATAGATGGCCTTTGTAAGTTTGAGGTAGACACCGTGTATTCTGAGTTTCTGAAGGGTTTTTATCATGAACAAGTGTTGGACCTTATCAAAAGCTTTTTCTGCATCTATTGAGATGACCATGTCATTTTTGTTTTTGGCTCTGTTGATGTGGTGTATTACATTTATTGATTTGCGTATGTTAAACCATCCCTGCATTCCTGGAATGAATCCCACTTGGTAATGATGTATAATCTTCTTGATGATTTGCTGCATTATATTTGCTAGTATTTTATTGAGAATCTTTGCATCTATGTTCATTAGTGAGATTGGCCTATAGTTCTCCTTTTTGGTTGGGTCTTTGTCTGGTTTTGGTACCAGAGTAATACTTGCCTCCAGGAATGATTTAGGGAGGATTGCTTTCTTTTCAATTTAATTGAAGAGTTTAAGGAGTATTGGCATCAAGTCTTCTCTAAATTTCTTATAGAATTCAGCTGTGAATCCATCAGGACCTGGGCTTTTCTTTGTTGGTAAGTTTTTTGTTACGTTTTCAATTTCAATAGCTAATATTGTGTTATTCAAAATTGCTATATTTTCTTGGTTGAGCTGGTAGTTCATATGTTTCTAGAAATCTGTTCATTTCCTCTGCATTTTCTTCTCTATGTGAGTAGAGATTTTCAAAGTAGGTGTTTATGATCTTTTGAATTTCCATGGGATCTGTAGTAATTTCTCCCTTTTCAGTCCTTATTGCGTGAATTTGGGTTTTTTTTCTTTTTCTTTATAAGGTTAGCTAGAGGTTTGTCAATTTTGTTTATTCTCTCAAAAAACCAGCCTTTTGATTCATTAATTCTTTGTATTGTTTTTCTTTAGTTTCAATTGCATTGATTTCTGCTCTAATGTTTACAATTTCCTCTCTTCTATGAGCTTTAAATTTAATGTGCTTTTCTTTGTCTAGAAGCTTGAGATGCAGTATTAGATTATTTGTGCTCATTCTGTTTTCTTGATATGACAGTTTATTGCTGTATATTTCCCTCTTACGACCGCTTTCATTGCATCCCGCAGATTACAGTATGTTGTGTCTGCATTTTCACTGAATTGTAGGTATTGCTTTATTTCTTCTTTAATTCATCTGTAGCCTACTGGTTGTTCAAAAGGTTGTTATTTAATTTCCATGTATTTATGCCAGTTTTGCAGTTTCTTTTGCCATTAATTTCCAATTTCAGTGCCCTATGGTCAGATAGTATGCATGGGACAATCTCAATACCTTTGCAGTTACTTAAAAATGCTTTATGGGATAATATATGGTCTATTTTGGAGAATGTCCCATGGGCAACTGAGAAGAAGGTGTACTCTGATGTGATTGGGTGGAACACTCTGTAGACATCTACTAAGTCCAATTGCTCACAGGTATGATTCAGTTCATTATTTCTTTGCTGATTTTTTGGCTAGTTGATCTAACTCTTTGTGACAGTGGGCTGTTAAGGTCTCCTGTAATAATTGTGTTCTTGTGTATTTGGTTTTTCATGTCCTTTAGTATCTGTCTTATGTAGTTGGGTCCTCCTGTGTTTGTTGCATATATATATATATATATATATATATATATATATATATAAAATTGTTAGTTCTTCCTCTTGAATTTTTCCACTTACGAGTATGTAGTGACCTTCTTTGTCTCTTTTAACCATTTTAGGTTTGAAGTTCACATTGTCTGCAAATAGAATAGTTACCCCTGCTTTTTTCTGGGTTCCCATTGCATGGAATACTGTTTTCCATCCTTTGACTTTTAATCTATGAGTTTCTTTTTGAGTCAGATGCATTTCATGTATACAGAATATTGTGGGATCCTGTTTCTTGATCCATTCTGTCAACCTGTTTCTTTTGATATGTGAATTGAGCCCATTTACATTTATAGATATCACTGATATGTATTGGCTTGACTTTACCAAGTTGTGTTACTGTTGTTAGTTTCCTGCCTTTCTCCCTTGTTTACTTTCTTGTCCAGCCTGGTGACTTCTTTCTGTTGGTGTTCTGGAGATTGTGGTCATTTTTGTCTCTATCTAGGATGTCCTTCAGCGCTCTTTCTAAGGTTGATTTGGTGGATATGAATTTCTTTAGTTGTTCTTTGTCATGGAAGTATCTTGTTTCTCCATTAAATTTGAAAGATAGTTTTGCTGGGTATGTCAGTCTGGGTTGAAAGTTGTTTTCTTTTAGGGCTTGAAATACTTCACTCCAAGCTCCTCGTAACCTGAAGGTTTGTGCTCAGAAGTCTGATGTGATTCTAATAGGCTTTCCTTGATAGGTGAGTTGTGTCTTTTCTCTAACAGCTTTTAGTATTCTGTTTTTATGCTGTATGTCTGAGATCTTAATAATTATATTTCTGGGTGTAGGTTTATGTTGGTTCTGACTGTGTGGCATTCTATATGCCTCACTTATTTGTAGATCCAATTTTTCCCCCATGTTTGGGAAATTTTCTGCCATTATTTCTGTGAACAGCTTAGCTATATCCTTTGCATTGTCTCCTACCTCCTCACTAATGACTATTATTCTAACATCATTTCTCCTGGCATCATCTTTGTAGCTGTTGGATTGTCATTTCATGCTGCTTTGTTGTTTTTATAAGTTCTACCCTTTCAAGATTGCTATCTGCTATCTTGTCCTCAAGGTCCGAAATTCTATCCTCAGCTTCATTTAAATGGCTTTGCAGGCTTTCAATGCAATTTTTTGTTTCTTGCATATCTCTTTCAATTTGTTTCATAGATTCTGCTTGTCTTCTGCATTGTTCATTCAAAGTTTCAATCAATTTCCCATGCTCCTGTAGTTTCTTATCTATTTCTTCTCTAGCTATGTTGAGCAGCTCATTTACTAAGGTTGTTACCTTTGTCTTTACATAAGACATTATTTCTAATTTGATTTCTTCCATAGCCTCATGGATTTGTTTCTTTACTTCATTTGCTATCTTTTCAGAGATTTCTGGTGTATGGATTTTGGGGTCCTCTATTTCATTAACACCTGCACTTGCTCCTGATGGACTAGGTGTTTGGGATTCCATTTTGCCTTTTTGTTTAGTCATTTTCACCTTTTGGGTGAATTTCTGGTCTTTCTTTTCCAACAGACACAACTTTCTGCAATGTGTGTTTTAGGGTTCTACTGTGTGGTTGATGTTTGTCAAATTGCTGAGTACCACAATGAAGAAGGGATCTAGTCTCCTGAATTCCTCCTACGGTGCCACACTGACTGAAGCCCGATGAGGTCTTCTGTTTGGGTGAGGGGTTCCTGAACCTCTCATCAAGCCAGCATGGTAGTCCACTGTAGTCCAATGTTCCTGGTAGAAGGGTGCATCCAGCAGATGTGGTCCCAGTCAGCTCAGTCCTGTGGCAGGCTTCCTAGATGTTCCTGGAGAAGGGGGGGGGGAGCCCAGCAGTGGCAGTTCCAGGCACCTCAGGCCCTCTGCCACTGGTCCGTGCAATGTTCCCAGTCTCAAACAGTCCGGGCCAAGCTGCCAGTCTCCACAAAGTTCCCAGTGCGAAACAGCACAGGCTGAGATGCTGGTCTCCAAGAAGTTCCCAGTCCCAAACAGCCCAGGCCAAGCTCCCGGTCTCCGGGAGGTTCCCTGTGGGTGAAGGGCGGACCTCCTGACTCATATTTAGTCTACAGTTCCCTCCATTTTCTCTGCAGGGTCATTTACTCATAATTGCCTAGTCCTCTCTTATCTGATAATTGAAGCTAATTTTTTCTACGCCAAGTGATTTACCCTGAGCTTGCATTTTTTAAAAAAGCCATCTCAGGTTAATTTTGAAAGAAATTCAATGCAATCTCATTTTTTTCTCCCTCAATTATGATTCTGATCTATAGTTAATCTTCAGATCATTAAGGGTAGTCCAGTAATAGGAAAAAAAATCTCCATGTTTTTTGTTAAGTGCTCATCTAACTTGTGCAGGGAGGCTAAACTAACCTGAGTTGCTGAGATTTGCAGTATTTCACCAAAAGAGATTCAAAGCAATTCTATGAAAATATTGCTTCATTTGCAATTATATTAGTCAGCATAAGGGAAATGGAGAGTATAATGTAACAAGGTCATAATGACCATCTTCATATGGTAAGTTTGATAGCATTATGTGGCCTCAACATTGGTGTTACTTCTGTATGCTGCACAGATGGGTTTTTAGCCTCATGAGCTGCCTTGTCCAAGTGAAACTGTGCAGTTGATGTCTGTCTTCTGGTGATGCTGCTACCTCAGGCTCCACTTGTTAGAGAATCCAGGGTAAGACGTACTTTTACCACTTGACACTGTCCTCTATTGTTATTTAGTCACTTTTAGAGGGTAAAATAAAGTCCTGATCAAGATGATTTAACTGCTTTTATATCAATAACATCGCCAATTGAGAAACAGTAGCACTTTAAGCAGGGATAGTACCACTGACCCAGAAATACATTGAACCAGGCATTTCCATCTCAGTTCATGAAACTTCATTTTCCTACTTATTAATTGAAAAAAATTAGACACCCTCTCCTTCCCTTTTATATACCTCCACCTAATCAAACTATAAGCCTTGTAGCTTCTACCTTCAAATATATTTATATGACCCACATTCTCCATTTCCATAGCTATATGTACACTATATATAGTATACTCACACACTGCATCTACATAGTATACACACATACTGCAGCCCAGGTAAGCATTGATTCTTACCTGGTTGTTATAAAAAACTTTAAACCAGGTGTTATAGTTTATGTTTAAACGTCCCTCCAAAGACTCATGCAGTTGTAGCTGAATCTAGCATTTGTGACTGGTTCATTGTCTAGCACTGGGATTGGCAGCCTGAGTGGTGCGTCCATCCAGGGCCAGAGCCGGCAGACAATATAGGAAGGGAAGGAGGTGAGCTCTTCCCTTTTTGCGCTTTTAGCTCTTATTGCTTGCAGCTGCCAAGAACAGCTGCTCTCCAGCCACCTCACTCAGGCTTGGAGCTGGATGACTATGGGCTGAAAACTCCACAAACTGTAAGCTAAATAAACCTTTCCTTCTTTCATTTTGGATGTCAAGTATTTTATCTCACTAATGAGAAAAAGGTAACCAAGACACGGCCTATTTTTTTCTTTTTTTGCCTCTTTTAACCCATTTAACCCACAGTCATGAGACTGGATTTTTAGTAATGCACATCAAATCATGCAATTCTTCTGATTAAAACACCACCATAGTTTTACATTCTTTCATTTTTCTTTTCTTTTAATATGGGAATCAATGTCATCTATGCACACCTGTGTCTCCTTCCACTCCAACATGAGGCTTCTGTCTTTATTTCCTTTTATCTTTCTTTTTTTTATTTGAAAGAGAAAAAAACAAAAGGGGCGAGTACAGAGCAGATCAGAACAGGACAACATAGGCAAAACAGTACTTTACATTAAGACAACTGGACATCAACAGTAGCTAACACCATATCTCTTACTCTGCTGTAGTTGAGCAGAGTTTCAAATATAATAATATCAAACATAACACAATAGTAAAAAGCCATGCATAGAGTGAAAGAATTATGGGGCTTTCTGAACTGAATAACAGAAAATGATCAATGGTACTATAATATCTCATTTATGATAAAAAGAAATTTTTGTTTAAACTATCACACATATTCAAATTCCAATAAGACACAATGTGATAGATAGAACCAATGGTAGTAGAACAAAAAAAGCATGGTAGGACTTCTAAGAAGGATGATATTAAATTGGCAATAGCTGTCATAATGTTTTGTTTTCTTCAAAACAGCTGTTCATATCATCACGTATGATATAGTCAAACAAAACAGGATAAAAACATTCCAACTGATGATTGAAAATTTGAAGGACTTCAAAGCTATGAGATGGGGACTCATGCTTACCATAAAGTCTTATATACTCTTATCAAATTTCATACTAGGGAGACTATATGGTATTTACCCTTGTGAGTTTGGTTTATTTTGCTTAAGAGAATGGTCTCAAGTCGTGTCCATTTATTTATAAATATCTTGATGTGATCATTCTTTATAGCTGAGTAGTACTCCATTGTATAAAAATGCCACAACATTTTTATCGATTCCTCAGTTGATGGGCACTTAGGTTGTTTCCAGGATCTGGCTATTACAAATTGTGCTGCTATAAACATGGGTGCACATATATCACTGTGGTATGATGTTTTCAGTTCTTCTGGGAATATGCCTAGAAGCGCAATAGCTGGGTCAAATGGGACTTCCAAACCCAGCTTTTTGAAGACTTGCCAGACTGACCTCCACAGTGGTTGCACCAGTCTACACTCCCACCAACAATGCAGAAGAGTTCCTTTTTCCCCACAGCCTCTCCAACACTTGTTGTTGGTAGTGTTTTCTATCTTGGCCATTCTTTCTGGAGTGAGATGGAATCTCAGTGTGGTTTTAATTTGCATTTCTCTCATGACTAATGATGATGAACATTTTTTC